>JABFPM010002040.1:0-17877 GCA_022817325.1 Idris sp. 1 HC-2018 | reverse complement strand
AAATATACAAATTAACTTTGTAAATTTCCTTTAGTAAAATTGAATAAAAAAATTGTACTGTACAAAATGTACTTTAAATAATAATAATAATTATATAAATAAATAAAGCTTACCTTTTGTATAAACTTTTCAACACTTTGTACAACGTGTTTATAAAATTTAATCGCCTTAATTGCCCCTCGAGTTAATGAGTTCATTTTAGCCTTTGATATTGGCGGCTTTACTTCGTACAAAGCGGAAAGCTGCAAGAAAAAATTTTTGTCATTTTTTATTCCCAAAATCCAGCAAAAAAAATAAATTTAAAACTAAGTTGACAAAAATTGTTGCTTCAAATTTGAGGTTAAAAAAACAAAGTTTGTTTTAAATTGATTGTTTGTATGAAAACAAGTTGTTGTAATTGTGACCTCAAATTGAGCAAAAAGCAAACGTGCAAAATGTAAAGAAGGTACCTCCGCGTTAAAAGCTTTAACGGCGTCCATTTTGGCGGTGCGCCGCTGCGGGCACAGAGCACACACTTCAAATTAAAATATTTCGACGATAAGCACGCATCAGAACTGAATAATGTAAGCTCATTAAAATTGCAGCTATTATTTAACGTGTTTTCCTTTATTCGTTCACATTATTTTAGATCGACTAATCTAGTTCTCGACCAAAATGGCGGAGGTTCACTTTTGCTCCGTGCAAGATATGCAACGCGGCGCTTGTGTTAAGCTGTGACGTCACGCGCGCCGCTGATTGGTCGGATCAAGTTGGTATGGCTGTCCTTTTCTTTGTTATGTCAAACAACGAAGTAGATTTGAATCTGATATTTCAAAAAACAAAGTAGAATATGAATCTAAGAAAGCAAAAGTTTTGCAAACGAAAACTTAAATGTTTACAAATGTTTAGTTTGTTGTTGTTTTGTTTAAAAATAAATGAGAAATAAAAGTTTTGGAACACTTGAGGGGTTCTTGAATTTTTGGGTGTAGTGCTGCCAACTGAAATATGCGGGAAACTGTTTATATAACTTTTTTTTTATTATTATTATTGTTAAAATTTTAAGTTTAAAATTTAGAAGTTAAAATACAAAATATGAAATCCGAAGTTTAGAATCTGAAAGTTAAAATACAAAATATGAAATCTAAAGTTCACAATTTAAAGTTTCTAAAGTTTAGAATCTACAATTTAATATTAAAAAAATTGTATAAATGATAAAATCTAAAATAATCTAAAATTCAAAATACAAAATATAAAATCTGGAGTCTAAAATCTAAAGTTTAAAATCTAAAATCAGGTTCCGATATCTAAATTTGCAGCAAGAAAAAAATTAATTTTTCAATTTTTTTTGTTTTTTTTAATATTTTAATAATGTGCAATGTTCTAAATTGCTCAAAATTCACTAAATTAATAAAAAAAATGTTTAAATAATAATAATTTGAAAATAATATAAAAATAATTAAAATCTCAAGTTTAAAATCTAGAATTCAAAAAAAGAACATAAAATCTAAACTTTGAAATCTACAATTTATAATCTAGAGTTTTTTTTTCTTTTTTGTTAAAAAAATACAAATGTTTACAAACATCAAGTTTTTTGTTGTTGTTTACTATTAATTATAAAAATAATTTTTAGGAACACTTGATTGATGTGTTCTTAAATTTTATTACTCCACTGCTGCCAACAGTGCTGACGAAAAGCTATATAAAATAGTAAAAGTTTCTTAACCAAACAAAAACTATAGACACAGTGTTACAGGTAAACTGTTTTATATTTAACTTTTTTTTTTCGTTACAAAAAATGGATGATGAGATAGAAAAATTGATAAAAGAACTGGAGTATGCAGTAGGAGTTATTTTGGTAAGTCTCCAAAACAATCTCTAAAATAAAACATCATTTACAATAATAAATTAACAATAAATGTTATTATTAAATTTTATTTTTAGGCTCCACCGAACCTGGTGACACCCGAACAAAGAAAAGCCTCAGAATCAGTTGTGCTTTGTTTCCAAAAAACCCCGATTTCCCTGGAGGTATGTTGCACAATTTTGGAACGCAGTTCCCACGATTTTGTTTTGTTCGAAATAGCCGGTGTCATGAAGTCCACATTAATTCGAGTCTGGAGTTCGTTGTCCCGGGAAAATATCATCGCCCTGAGACAATACTTGATTCGTTACATGATCAACAAACCAAACCTGGCTGGTTTTGTGCGAGAACGTCTCGTGCAGATTTTTGCCATCATAGTTAAACGCGGGAACGTGGACACAGATGGCGCAGAGAGGAGACAAATTTTAGAAGAATTAGAAAATATCATTAGAAATGGAGACTCACCAAAGGTAATGAATCCTTTTTTATGCCCCAAAATTTGCAAAACTGTTTCCTTGAAGTTTGATCGATCTTTGGATTTGAAATCGAAAATCAAATTTCGTGTTGAGATTATGGGGTTGAATAAGAAAAACTTTAGTTAATTTATTTAAATATTATATTATTCTTTTATCTAGCCACCAGTATTTTAGAAGATACGACTTTACTGTTCGGTTTTTCGGTCTGAAATAACTTGACGTCACCCACATTCGTGGTCCACAGCTCGCAAAACAAAGACCCATTCTAACACGTGAAAACACATGTCCAATTCCACAAACTCATATTTTAAATATAAGAAGCTTATAAGAAAAGTGTCATAATACATTGGCTCGAAAGAAGACAAAGCCATTTTATTTGTTCAAAATATAAGCTCATATTTCTACATTTAACATTAGCGACAAATTTGTCGCTTTATGTTACTATTTAATTTATTTTAAAAATTAAGTTTCAAAATAACAGAATTATCGCAATTTGAAGTATAATAATGTATATTTAACAACAATATAGCTTATTTATTATGTTATTTTAGATTGTTATGCATGAATTATTTTTCTGGAAAATAAGTTTCTTTAATAATAAATTCAATAATGTTTATAAAATTACTTCTATTGTCTGCAAATACAATCTAGAACAAGGGTATATTAATAATTAAAATAAATAAATAAAGTTTTATTTATAATAAATAATTTTTAAAAAATAAGGAGATTTTTTTGAATGTAGCTAAAAGTCAAGTGAGACAAAAATTTCGCTTCAGTCTTTTGTAGTTAAATATACATTAACTTTTTAAATATTGTAATTTTCTCAAATTTGCTTCGCACACATATTTGTAACAGTAAATAATGAGAATTCGTGAAATTGCAAATAAATATTGAAAGATTTATGGATTTGGCAAAAGTTTGAAAATCCAAAAGCGGCAAATTTATCGTCTCGACCGTTCTAGTGTTAAAGTAATTCAGAGTAACCCTTATACATATAAATTAAGTAAACATTTCATGGTCAAAATAGTAATTTAACTCTAAGACTGTGATCCTGCTTCCTTACTCTAGCTAGTTTGTAATTGTATTTAATTAAATATTTGTTTTTTCTTTTTGTTTTCTCATGTTTTTTATCGTGATTGATGATTAAGACATTAACTTATTGAGTCTAAATTTTTAGTGCTATACTTTTATACTATATTTTTATACTTCTGATATTTTATATTTATGCTTGTGTACTATGAAGCTTAACATTTTCTTTTATGTATCTACGTATCTTAAAGTCTAGCTGAACGTTTAATTTCATAATTCTGATTATTTCGGTTTGCCTGCAAAGCAGAATTTTTCTAATGGCAAACCTCCGATATTTCATACCAGTTAATAATTATTTTTACAAAAAGTTTTTACTTTACTTGACTTATATTTTATTTTATCTTATTTTGTATTTTTTCTTGTATTTGTATGCATGATATGTAAATAAATATTATTAATATTATAAAAATAAGTTATTTTCATCTTTATAATTATTTAACAAGATGATTTTTAATTTTTTAAATTTTTGCAGCAAATTTTGGCTTGTAGTATAATACTGGCTATAATGCAGGAATATGCAACAACTGTCAGGTCCGCAGACGTAGGTTTAACTTGGGAGATTCACACTCAGGCAAAAAAGCAGTTTCAGACAAGTGATTTGAAGAAAATTATGAAATTTTGTTACGAGATTTTGAGTTTGATTGCCAGGGATGAGGCAATAATAAAAGAACAGATACCACTTGTTAACAAGCTGCTGGAAATTTCTGAGACCATTTTACGTTGGTGTTTTGTGTGCAACAATATCCTTTTTAAACAATTTTGAAAAATATGTACTGTATTTTTGATTTTTTTTCTTTAATTGTGTATTTATTTTATTAATTCTTTTTGAAAATAAGTAAGTTTACTTTTTTATTTGTTTTTATTACTTTAATACTTTGTTAAAGTAAAACTTTTTTTAATGTTGAATTCATAATTTATTTAGTGTAATCAAATATTTAAAAAAGACAAGGTATAAATAATAAACAATGGTAATTTTGAAATGAAAATTAACTTGAGACAAAAAATATATATTTAACTTGATGAAAGATTGTCAATCAATAGCATTAATTGTTTTTTATAAATTGTTGTAATCAATCATGGATTAATATTCAGATAACGTTGTATTAAATGTAACCGTTTTTATCCGTTGTTTTATTTTATTAAGTTTATTTTATTAAGGCCTTTAATTAAATACTTTTAATTAACGTTTCGGAATCTTTTATTCCCTTTTCAAAACTAAAACATGAATACAATAATTTAATATAACATAAAATTTCGTCAAAATACATTTTTTATATCATAATTTAAAAGTTCAAATACCTGTATAACTATAGAAATATATTATTTGTGTAAAAATCAAACATTTCTATCTTCAATTGTGCATGATAAATTAATGCTAATAGAATTAAGAACATTTGTAGAATTTTTGAGATAAATACGATGTCAGTTAATATACATGTGTTTTATAAACATAAACACTATTTAAAATTCAAATCACTATTCTCTAGGATTGTAGTTATATTTAGTTTAATTAAGATTATATAAATTGTCTCTAAAATTTCACATTATGAGATTTTCAAATTTAGAGATTCATTTCCATACTTTTTGATATATAACATTTCAGAAAATTTCCTCTTCTGAGTGTTATTTTCAGTATCTAAAATATGAAATTGATCAAAGTTTATTATGTGCGTTGGATTATTTTCAATGTGTCTACTAATTAATTTATCTGTATTATTTTTATATCTTGTTTGTGTTCTTTTAATTTTGTGCTAACATTTCTCTTTGTTTCACCAATGTAAGATTTTTTACATGAATAATCTAATTTATATACCACCCCTGTTTTTTCTAGTTGGTTAAGTTTATCTTTTCCATTTGTAATAAATTTATTAATTAAGTTAAAATTAATTTTATCAAATATTTGAGTAAATTGTGAATTCATTTGATTGGAATATGGTAGTACAAAACTGTGATAACTATTATTTGCATTAATTAATTTATTCAAAATTTCAAGACATCTATTTATATTATGATTTATAAATTTGATTGGATATAAATTATTTAAGACAATATTTTTAACTATTTGAATATTTACAGTGTGAACAGATTTATCAAACAGTAAAATTGCTTTGTCCACCAACTTAATCATCTTTTTAAAATTTCACAAAATTTATAAGACTCAATTTGTTATTTACAGAAAGTATTATTTAATATTTATTATTTAATATTTATTATTTTAAAAAATATTTAATTTTATATATAGAATATAAAAAGTTTAATTTGAATATTTAGTCAAAAATATGCAGTTCACTTTTTACTTTGATATCTAATTTATTGAATAAAATAAAATGAATTTTATTTATAATTTTTCACTACAAATAAAGTTACAAAAATATTTAAAGTTGAGCCTTAACTCCAGTGCACCATCTAGATATTTCGACGATGCCTTTGAGTACCTAGTCAAAACTCAAGATTTCCCTCTAGTGCGACTAGACGAAACCTGGAAAGACGTAATCCTGGATCCCGCAGTCATCAATCTATATTTTACAATTTACTGGAAAATTCGCGACTCAAGTGCCTCGGAGCACGGTCTACGTTGTCTGGTCCAGTTCGGAGCAATCCGGGGCTATGTTCTTCTAGACGAAGACGACAAAAATCGTTACTACACAAACTACATCCACAATTTATTGCAGCTCATTTCGATGATGAATGTCACCGAGCACGAGGTCATCGGTGTTGCCAATATGTTTAATAAACCCCTGGCTAATATTGACCCTAAAACATTTTTTAACCTGGACAAAAATATGGCGGTAACGTTCTTGGAACAAGTCACTCGGTTGACTTGTTTCTTTGTTCAAAGCGGAAGTCAATCGGTAATTTTTGAAATGATTAACAAACAAAAATTATAATTTTTTCCAAGTACTAATGTTTATTTTTACAGTCATTTGCTGAAGACTGCTCGTATACAAAAGCATTTGAGTGCATACTTCGAGCCTGGCACGCAATATTAAATGCTCAAGAATTTTTTGCTGAACAAATTTTTGAACAAAGTTTAATTCAACTTTTTAACGTTTATATACAGTGCCATCTGTCGGCTCCAGATGGCATACGTAGAATCGAAGATAATGACCTGATTAGTGAAGAAATAAATGCCAATGAGGACGACGATAGAACCAAATTTTTACAACAATTACAAACAATTGGTACTAAAAATAAAATTCAAAAACTTAAATCTTTTAAGAATCGATTATAATTTTGTCTTTTGCAGGTCAGTTAGGACGAATTATTCTCGACTACTCTCTACCACTATTAGCCAAATTATTAGAAGATAGGACAAATAAATTACGTGAGCAACTCAACAGGCTGGCCAGTGAGCCCAACATTTTAAACAATTCTAACTCAGTTGTCAATAATCTCTACGAAGATCTGCACTGGCTCGTTTTGGTCTCAGGCCACGTTTTGTGCATGGAATCTCCTGGAGAAGAACCTCTGATACCCGGACAAATCACGAAATATTGCATGAAACAAGTAATAAACATTTTTCACAAAGTCGAAGACTTTTGATTAAAATAATGTTGATACATTTTTTCTTTTCAGGCTCAGTCTGGTCAGGTTGATGTAAATATTTCCATGCAACTGCTGGCATCCCCTCAGATGAATATCCCCGACATAGCAGAGGCAGAACAAAAATCAGACCACGTTATAAGATTAATCGCCAGTATATTTCGATTGTGTGAAATAGAAAAAGTCGCAATTCTGGCAAACTATTCTTATATCCTTAGTCCAGAACTGGGCAGCACAATTGTCTGGTTCCTGCACAGGTGGAGTCTGTGTTACTTGATACCAAAAGAGTATTATTACACCGAAATTTCAGCGACCCTGCTGCAGGCATTTGGCCAGGACAGTCCTGGTGCTCTGTGGACCTTTAACTTTTTGTTGGACAAAATTCAGAGCAATATCAGTACTTTTAAGTGTGAGCCTTCGTTGATCAAAGAAACCCTGGATCTCTTAACTGTTTTGGTTAAATCCAAAGAAAAGTATGAACATAGCTTTTTACTTATAAAACGAATTTAATTAGAGTCTGGGAATAAAAAGAATCAATTTGTTGTAGGTGTTCTTATGTTTTAAAGTCTGATCACTGTACAAGTCTAATTGATTTGGCTACAAAAATTCAGACAGATTTTACTTCTGATACAAAAAGAAAACTTATGAACGCAGCTCTTAATATAGGACTTGCCTATCCTGATAAAGAAGACAGAATAAGATTTTGGGAACAGTTGCTCGGACCTTTGCGAGGGAATTTTAGGCATATTATTAGTAATGAAAGTTTTGTTAAAATGTATGATACGGAAACTGTTAGAATACAGATTACTAGCATATACGAGTCTTTAATTGGTAAGATTCATTTCATTTTTAATATTGAGTAGTTTAGATAATTGAGTTTAGATTTAAGTTTTATTTGTGAATGTTTAAGTTTTATTCTTAAATATTTAACTTTTGTTTTTAAGTACTTAAGTTTTGCTTTTAAGTTCCTCTAAAATGTCTACAATTATTTTAAAGGTATTTTTGATGATAATTTGAGAAAAACTGCAACATCTCCTGAAATTTATCCTTACTACATAGATTTACTTAATGAAATTCCAAGATTGTTGTCACTGTACCATAATTACCAACAATTAGTACAATTGTTCTTAGAAGTGATGTACCAATGTGTCACAAGTGGAATATTAAGTATTCCAAATGAAGTAAGTTATAAGATATTCAACACCTTCAACAAAATAATACAAACAATTTAAAAGATCTTAAAATCTTTCTGAAAAGATTTGGAGTACAGAAATAAAGTAATTAACTTTTTAAGTTTATTATTTTATAAGTTTCAAAGTAATTGAACTCGAAATAATATATATTTTTATCACAAATTATTGAAAAAAACGTTAAATATTTTTATAGTTAAAGGTACAGCGTACGCAGGTTTTAAAAATTTACGTAGATCTGATGAAAACTTATGCTCAAAACAATTCTTCACGTATAACATCAGATGTCACTGCTGAAGAGGATGCTTATCAAGATATTTTGTTATTTATGAAAATATTAACAAGACTGACAAAGGATAGCTTAATTGAAGATGAAGCTGAACTAGACATACCCAGTGTAATTTTGTATGGACTTAATATTATAATACCAATGATGACTGAAGATTTATTCAAGTTTCCTACACTCTGCCAACAGTAAAAAAATAACTATCTCACATTATTAATAATAATTTCATACTCAATTAAATTAATTATTTCAATTTTGTTTAATTTTAGGTATTACAAAATGTTAACTTCTTTCTGTCAAAATTATCCGGAACAAGTGATCATAATGGATCCAAATTTATTAGAAAAAGTTTTAACCTCGATAGGATTAGGTTTATATCTTTTTGATCACCAAGTTTCAACCTTGTGTTGTGATTTTATTCGAACGTTAACATCGAATATGTTTATTAGAGAAAAACAACGAACAGAAATAGCAGCATTTTTGCCGGTACACAACTTACTTAAAATAAGTTTAAGAAATTTTTTAAATTATCTTAAAATAACAAAATAATTATTTTTTGTTTTAGTTAATGTTTGAGTTGATTCTCGAGAGGCGTGTAAATATGGACGTGGTGCCTCACATGAGTACTCCAATATTTTGCCTGATCAAACTGTTTCCAGAAAAGTATCAGGAAGTTGCACAAACTTTTATACAAGCAAATCCGAATCATGCGGAACGTTTAAAAGAAGCTTTCACCGAGCTGACGTCGAATCTGCACATGAACGTACAAAAGTCACAGTCTTTCAAATTTGACAGCAATTTTGATAAATTTATAACTAATTTACAAGGATTTTTAATGGTCAAATAATTTGACATCAAACTTAGCCAGGAAAAGCTTACATTTTATACAATTATTTTTGTAACAAGAGTTAAGTATACTTTTTTACTGTTTTGATTCTTTATTAATCAAAAGAAAATTGGATTAAAAAAAAGAAATGTATACAAATTAAATTTACGTTCAAAATATATTGTATAAAAATGAAAAATTTAATTTATTCGTATTTCACAACCTTGGGGGCTTTTAATTAAAAAAGATCTGATATTTTAGCTGAAAATTTTATTTCACTTTAATAACGTGATTAAAATCAACATTTCAAGTACATCAATGATATTTTGTTTATATGACATGTTTAGTATTGTATCTTCGAGTCAAGTTAACGCTTTTACATAATTTTTCTTCCCAACTATACTTCGGCGCATAGTGCAGCACAATTTATTGAAGTTTTTTTTTATTTTCTTAAGAAGTTGTTTTAAACGAAAAACTGTTCTAATGACTAGAATCATTTTTTATTCTTCTCAAAATATCCATTATATAAAAATCGATTATCTTAAGTTATAGTACAGTAATCATATACTCAATACTTTTTGTGACTAGAATCATTTTGGAACAAATTCTACAGAGATTTTTGAGAAATTTCCTACTTAAAATATATCAATTTAAAATTGATTATCAACAATTAATATTAAAGTTTTTATAAAATAAAATAGAAAATTATTTTTGGTCCAACTGGGACGTTTATAATACTATGCAACCTCTGCAGTTAGAGTTTAATGCAACTTTGTTTGTCTTTTTTGCATTTATTCACTTTTACCACAAATTGCTAAAACAGAAAATCAGTTTTCTGAGTGAAAAACTGTTTCTGCCTGTATATACAAATAAATGTACAAATTTCTTATTTTTTGATGAATTTCTTACAATTATTAAATAGTCTCTATTCTCAATACTGATAGAAGAGTATAGTAAAAATATCTAGATAATCCAATGTAAAGATTATTTTTGGACTTGTATTATATTTGTCAATATACATATACGTTAAAAAACAGTTATTTATTTCAACGATGAAAAGTTTTTGACTGTATTAAAATAGTAAATAAACTAACTAAAATTGAATCAGTTAAACATTTGCAGCAAAAAGTACGCACATTTAAAAGCTGATGCAACATTTTGCTGATTCAAATTTAGCGAGAAGTTACTATAACTGTACACTAGCTACAAAAAACTGGACTCTTTATATAATAGGTGAAAATTGGATACTTTTTGTCTCGTAATTCCGGTCATACAAGTTTTTTTAAACACCAAGTACATTCTTCCCTGATTTCTAAGAACTTCGTTAAAAATTTTAGAATGACCAGCTCTTTACGTACAACATGCTAATAAAAATTGATATAAAATTATTGATAATATATATAAATATTGTTGTATGATATTTTTTTAATAAACTTCCTGATATTTATTTGTAAATTGTTGAATCCACCATTTTGTGAGGTTTAAATAAAAGTTGGGACCCTCAGGCTCGTAGTCCAAGTACGTATAGTCTTTGTCACTGGCTGATTTTGCAGGTTCTATTTGGGTGCCTTCGTGCCATTGGTTGAAAGATGTTATGGATATTGTAGTGGCACCGCTGTTTAAAACGTTCCTCCAAGCTGCTTCGTAGTATTTGCCATGACGTCTGTGTTTTGTGCTTTCTTTGTTCCAGGGACGAACCTTAAGAAAAACAAAAATTTTTAAAAGGATATCGATTATCTAAACAAATTTGCTAAACATCTTATACAAAAAAGATTAAATTACAATAATAAATTCAGAATAGAAAACACCAAAAATCAAAACAACACTATACTCCAACAGAACATAAACGTTGTAAAAACGCTTAAAGTAGGTTGATAACAAAGTTTAAAAAACGTTAATGAAACCTTTATAAACTTCTAAATAACTTTTACAAATGTCCGGTCATTAAAGTTTTTAAAAAACGTTTTCTGAACGTTTTGATACGTTGTTTAAACTTTGTTGTAACTTGTTCAGATATTATTTAAAAAATGTTTTAAAAAAGTTATTCTCTTCAAAATCGTGTTCTAAACGTCAAACAAATTGTAAAACGGTTTTTTAACGAATTCAACGTTTTTTTAGAAAGAGTTATGAATTGAAAAACGGTTTCAAAACCATTTTCAAGTGAATAAAAAAATTAATATAATACTTTAATTATATAGATCTGGAAAGACTATAAAATAATGGAATGACACTTTTAAAAAAATGAATATTTGGTACAGTGAATATGCATCAAAAAATAGAATGATTTGCAAAGCATAGAAAATAATATTTGAAAAAATTACAAAAATGTTTTAAAAACCTATCAACACGTTCAGAAAACGTTTCTCAAAAAATTTTAAAAACTTTTAATAACCGGACATTTGAAAGTTTTTTCATTTGTGATTTTCAAAAATCATTATTTGTCCGTATAACAGCGAAATTAAAGTCAAAAAACTTTATAGAAATAATATTTTTTAACGTAACTTGTATAAAAACTTCATCTTAGTACCCTGGTGTCAATATATCCAGGCCCAATACTGGGAATAAAAAGAAGTCCATTGTGTTCGGCGAATTTGTACAAGTCCTTCCAATTTTTCCAAGAACTCCCAAAACTAAAATTATTAATTGCAAAATAAGTGTAAAAACCATCGAAATGGGACCTTTTGATATGATTTTTGTGTTGTGGTTCCACCAGGAGTCCGATATAAAAGGCATCCAATTCTGTGCCTCGCAGAGTTAGATTTCCATGCTCAGATAATAATTCCCACCAAGCATTCGAGGGAAATACGTAGGAATCGTAAATGTAAATAACAGGTAGAGATGTGCCACTAAAAATGTCAAATTTCTTAATTATAGAATTCTGTTCATTTTTTTTACAGCGAATTTGTATAAAACGAATTAATTATTACTTTTTCTTTTTAAGCCTGTAAAGAGCTGGATGCAAACTGTACTGATCAATTAGATATTTGATATGGTTCAATAAATTAATTGGGTTTCTTCCTTCGTAAGAGGAAATCTGTGGAACTACTTTCAGTTGGTGCCTCTGAGCTGCGTCTAATAATTTGAACATCACTGAGTCTGTGTTGTCTGTTGCAGTGGGAGGCGACCACCATATCACAACTACTCCTACTCCAGAATCTCGTATTTGTTTCATGTGTAAATTCAAAACCTAAAACATTCAGTTATAAGTTTGCTTAAAAAACTTATCTTCGTAATTTTAATCACTTCTATTGTAAAATGAAAAATATAAATATTTTTTACTCGATTCAAAAGTAAAAAATACAATTACATTTACGAAATATCTATGGTATTCTAACAAAAAAAATTTAGACCTCTAAAATTGTTTGTTATTTTCATTATTCAAAATTGTAAATAATTTTCTATTTTCTGAATCCAACCACTTTTGTGGAGCATATTTCTTTTTTAAATTCTTATCAACAATCATAATTGATGTATCTGTTCTTTATTTATTTATGATACTTTATACAGTTAAAATGCATACTATTTATTTTGTATATTCCTTATCTTAAATCATTTATAAAACTCTTGAAATCAATAATATCTTGCCTCCAAAGGGTATTATAAATTTTAGTTAAATTTTAAATGTGTATTTTTAACAACCATCATTTCTACTTATTATTTATTTATTTATTATTACGTTAACCTTCATACTGTGCTAAAAGCACCTATTCTCGTTCGATAAAAATGTATTTATTTTATTTACAATTTTTTGATATAACCATCATGCAAGGGTAAGTTTTGTTACAAAAAGGAAAGGAATAAGGATTAAAGTAAAACTACAAATTTACATAGTTCAGAAGTAATAAAGTTGTAAAATTGTACAATTGGATAAATAAAATCAGTAAAAGAAGCAAATAAAGCTCGCAAAGTTCTCACAAGTTTGAATAATCAAGAAGTTCATTTGAACTTTGACGGCAAGAGTTCAAAAGAGTAAAAACCGAAAAAATTTCTCTGATCAGTATTATCTTGAGTTAAAATGTTTTACCATGTACCTCTGCTTAGATGGCAGTTAAAAGCTTGTTCTTTTGTTAATTCATTGCAAAAAGAATCATCAAGTCAGGGCAATTATCACCACACTGAGAAAATTTTCGATAGGATTCAGTAACTCCAACTAAGAATTCAGTTAAATTGGACATAACTGAATTTTCGAGTTGAACTAGTGTTTCAACTACATTTTTCAGTTATAATAACTTAAAATCTCTGTAAAATCAACTAGTACTTATTTTCAACTGAAAATATTAGTCGCTTCAAATCAAAAATGTTTTCTTAGTGCAAGCAAAGCCAATTATTTAAATTGGAATTATAGGCAAAAATAAATTGCAAGTATTACAGCAAATAAATCAGAAAAAGCTTTGATATTATTTGACAAGGTTTATACTTGAGGGTCCATGGAACTGTAGCAACCCAAAACTGGATAGTAATTAGATCCAATATCCGCAGGAGGTTCATGACTTCCGTCTGGATAAATTTTCTTGTCATTCTTCTTCCAGGTTGGTAGATAATCGTGATTCCAGAACTTCCAAGCTCCATCAAAATTCTTTGAACGATACCAGGCATAGTAAAATATGTGAACATTGTAATTGGGTTTAACTTCTTCTGTACTATTGTTATAATTCAGATGATAAGAAATTTTATTATTTGCTCTTGACGATGACTTCGTCATAACTCTTATGGAATTCGTGTCGTGTATTTCGTTGTATCTTTGATCCTTCATTTGTGCGGTTAAATCTGAGTCCTCGATTTGTTTATAATTTTCAACAGTACTCCACTCTACAATGGGAGCTGTGTGTGGATATTTTATAGATTCCATTGGAGACAATTTTAGTACAATAACTGTTGCCATGAGGGAAGAAAAAATAAATATCACCGCCAATAAATAAAAGTATCTCTTCAAAAATAACAGACTTTTAAAATTATTCAACATGTTGGGTCTTGTTTTTTTTGTCTTCTCAAATTTTTAATATTTATTTTTTTCTTTTTTTAACTATAATTTCCATTATTGTTGCATTTTCTGAAACAAAAATTAAAGTAAAAACAAGTTTTGAATTCTCAACTAGATTAGCTTTTTTTCAAAATGAAGACCTGTAACGGTTAAAATTTTGATTTATCACGTTATAATGGACACACAGCACACATAATAGTTGATATGTTTAAGAAAATTCATTTTCGAGCAGAATTATGTGAATCAACTTACTTATTTTACGGGAAATAGTTTGTGACGATTGAACAAATTTGATCACGCATTTTATATCGAAATCATGGTTTCGATTTTGTTATTGTAAATTGTCACAGATAAATGATAATGCTGTTTGTCGCCGACCATTATTCTACTTATATCGAAGAGTACATGTGTACTGCAGTAACTGCACTGCCTGCAGTCACTATAGCATGCATTAAATCTATATAGACACTATCAATATATAGCCATATATGGCGATTGGCGGGTTCGGAAATGCCAACATTGCAACGGTATTTTCAAATCGTCATTATTATTCAAAATAGGTTTTTGTTTTTGCTTTTAACATGTTTAACAACATTTGATAAATGTATCACTCATAATAAATTTGAAACTGAATTTAACGTTTACTTTTAAAAAAAGAAAACAAACATTGTTTGTAAATAAAGTCGTGTTTGTAAATAAAGTTGTATTTGTAAATAAAGCTGTATTAGTAAATAAAGCAATTTTTTAATAGAAAATTTAATTAAAGTTGGGTTTTATTTAGTGCTTTATGACAATTTAAATTACTTCTGATAGAAAATTAAGTTGAGGAAAATTTAACAGTTTTTTTTATATGGAAATGATTAATTGTGTCACGTAACGGTACAGAAATTAAAAATACTTTAAACTTTCTCATAACCTCAAAAGTATGAATGATTTGAGGCGATACATTATTATTTATTGTACATTTTAGAGTTTTTTTTAAAAATATATCAGGTAAAAAACATAAACAAATGTTGTTAAATTCATTAATTATAGGAATTTATTTGGAAAACTTGAGTTTCTTATTTGAAAATCTATTTATTTGCAGCAGATGATTTGTCACTTTATCACTTGTTGAAAAATATGTCTATTTTGTTTATTATTTTTTTTAAGTAAATATATATTTTTTAGATTTTTATCTAAAATTTTTAATTAATTTTATATTTTTTATAATTATACAGATTTGTTAGTTTTTGTAGGTCTCAAAAATGTTACAAACTGATGAAAATTTGTGTTCCAATCTGGAAACAGAATTACGTAAATTAAAACCTACAGAACTTTATGATATTGCAACTTTATTAAGTTTAAATGAAGAATGGAAAATACTAATGTCAGTTATACAAAAAGAAGATAACTATAATAGTTTCAAATTTAACAGTAATCATATTTTGTAAGTATCTTGAAAACAAAATTTAAAATTACTTTTGTAAATTGTATACATCCAAGTAAATATTTGATTTTGCATTTTCGTTATTTTAGTTTAATTGAACAAGCATCAAAATTACAGCACAGAAACTGTGCTGAAATTTTTTTAGAAGAATGGAGTACAATGGGGAAAAAAAGACCAACGATCAAAAATTTATTAGACTTACTTACTAAAGTAAAATTACTCAGAGTTGCTGATTATATAAATATAAAAATACTAAAACGTAAGTACTTAGAAAAATAAATATTTGTGCAGAAAAGAAAAGTTTTTTGTTGATTTTTTAGAAAAAGAAGTGGAAAGACCAGACCATGGTCCAGCAGCCAGAATCACCGATTTGAGTAAAATTTTCGATGAAACTGAATGCGAAGATGAAAATGAAAATTCCCCCCAAACTGATGTTCAACAAAATATAACAGAGAAATTGCAAATATCAGAAAAAAATGAAAATGTAGATTTTGATAACAAAACAACGAAGGTTTTTGACGATTTGGAATCAGAGAATTCAGACAGTGATAATTTAGACATGATAAATTTTCAAATTAATGATGCAGTTCCACTGCATAAGGTAACAATTTCTTTTATAAATAATATTATTGTAATTTTTTTTAATATTCTACTTTTTTGCAGCTCATCAGTTTAAAAAATTCACAGATTCCAGAAGATGAAAGTAAAACGAGTTCAAAACCAAAAATTCCAGTTTTCATAAACGAATCTTCGTTTAGTGAAGCAAATATTTCTGCAAATAATTTTCAAAATGAAGACTTAATTAATTTAAACAAAAGTGATGAGAAAAATGAACATTCAGAAATGATTTCTGACGATAAAAAAGAAGAATTAAAAGAACCAAATATACCAAAATTTTTAATGTTATCTATTTGAAATTATTTTTAAAAGTATTGTACAAAAATATATTTTAACTAAGTTATAAACAATAAACTACTTTTACAAAAAACAGCAATACACTTTTATTTAATTTTCTTCATTTAAAATTAAATGTTGTAACAAATTTTGAATAAAAGGTGTAAAATAAATAAATGTGTTCCAAAAACCTAGAGTAAAAGGTACAAAAGCACGTGCAACAAACAAGGACAAAAAACTTGCAAAAGCAATGTTTTACAAATTTGTTTATTATTTTACACAAATAAAATGTAAATATTTTTAATTTAAAAAGAAACTTTCAAACTTGCAATATTTTTTAAGTAAGTGAGAGAGAAAGTATGACATCTCTAGAAACTGCAGAACATATCAGTCAAAATGTTGCAAATGGCGTCAAGTGTGTTACTGGAGACACTTATAACAACGAATTTTGGCTTTTAATTTAAACAATTGGTTATGTTTAGTAACCAAATTTGCTGAGCTCATGTACATAACGATGTAAGACATGAAAGTTGCTTTGTTTGCGTGTTCTGTTGATAATGCCGTAAATTTGACATGGTGCAACTTTAATGTCAAACTGAAAAAGAGGTTATAAATGAATTCTGTGTATGTGTACGTTGTCGCGTCGTCAATATGTTTTATCCAAACCTTTGATTTGTAAATATAATAGCAACAATACGTCGAACAACTAAGTAAGTATAGATAAAGACAAAAGCAAAAAAACAAATGTATTAAAAATAGAATAATAAATACAAATTATAGCAGTGTAAATCTAATGATTCTCGAAAACGTCACACTTGATTAATTTATATCTAACCAATTATTTAAACAAAAATTTTTTATATTCAAATAAATCTAATTAAAAAATACGTTAAAAACATATTTAAATAAAAACCGTTAGAAAAAATGTAAATTTATCCTTTGTTGAACTAATTTCGTACATATTTTTTTAATCAAATGCATTTAAAAAAAACGTTAGAAACATATTTTAAAAAAGAACAGTTAGAAAAAGTGTAAATTTATCTTTTGTTGAAAACATTTTGTAATTTTTGTTTAAATGCAATTAAAAAAAACGTTAGAAACATATTTAAAAAAAAAACGTTAGAAAAAGTGTAAATTTATCTTTTGTTGAAAAAATTTCGTAGTTTTTGTTTAAATGCATTTAAAAAATACGTCAGAAACATATTTAAAAAAAATGTAAATTTATCTTTTGTTGAAAAAACTTGGTAAATATTGTGTTAGTTGTTTTTTTTTTTTTTTTTAAATATTTGATTTTGTTTTTTAGATTTCTACTGTTATCATGAT
>JABFPM010002039.1:0-17882 GCA_022817325.1 Idris sp. 1 HC-2018 | reverse complement strand
GAGGAGGTCCACCTGAACTTGGCATTGGAGGTGGAGGAGGTCCACCTGAACTTGGCATTGGAGGTGGAGGAGGTCCACCTGAACTTGGCATTGGAGGTGGAGGAGGTCCACCTGAACTTGGCATTGGGGGTGGTAGTGGGGGTCCACCAAATCCAGGCATTGGTGGCGGTGGGGGTGGATCTGAAGGTCTCCTTGAGCCTGGCATCGTAGAAGCTTGTCCATTTAAAATTGGCATCGGAGGTTCTCCTAAATCTGGCATGGGCGGCGGAGGAGGTGGCCCTTTCAACCCTGGTACAGGAAGTGGCGGTGGTAGGGGTACTGAAGCTCCTAAATCTAGCCTTGCACGTTCTCCAGAAGTATTTACAAAATCAGGCTGGATTTCCTTAATGGGAGAAGTGGACTTTGTACATAATATTGACTTAATACTGACATCTTCTAAGCTCGTTTGAATCGATTTCGATTCAAACTTTTTATTTGTAATTTGTACTGATTTTGTCGATTCGCTTTCATTGTGCAGACGCTCGATTTCTTTTTGAAGAAGACTTATCTCCTCCTCAAGTTTTTTCACAAATTCCGCACTATAAGTCTCTTGGGTCGGCCTTTTTTCGTTTTCTTCTTGCGTCCAGTAGTACATTTTGTCAGCCTTGAAAATGTACAAGTTTATTAATATATTATTATTACATTAAATACATTATAAATTAGAAATTAAATATAAGTTTATTAGTATATATTAATTGTAAGTGAATAATTATTTAATTGGAATTATTTTACCTTGATACTCGAGGAGTTATTGGAGTTGCTGTTGTCATGATAAGGTTTTAAGACACCAGCAGAAACGAGATGGTTGCAGACAGCAATGCCAATGCTTTTCAAATCTGTCTCAGACATTTGGATTTTCAAGTTGTCTCGGATGCCGGATGTCAGCCAGTTTATCAGATATTGACCTGGCGATAAATAAATTAAAATGAGATAATTTTCACTAATAATTATCATTGTCACCCATATGTCTATCTTTTATTTATATTTCAGTTCAAAAACTTTCAAGAAACTAAATTTTATTTTTATTTCTAATTATTTTATGCTGAAGTTTCAATTTTTCACTAAAATCGTTATCAAACTCTATATAATTTTAAAAATAAATTTTACTATGTTACAAAAAGTGTTTTCACAAATTATAAACTTGTGTTTAATACTTACATTTTAATTTTTAAAAAAATCATTTTTTTTAAACGATAAAGTCTAATTACATATGTCAATTCAAAACTTTAGCTATTAAATTAAATTCATTAAATTTACTACAGTTTATAGATTAAAGTTAAAAATATATCGATAAAATATAAACACTTAAAGTTAACAAATTGTTGGTTTTGTTGTTTTATAGTATAAGATATATTTTAACTAATATTATCGACATCGGTTCTTTCATTTTTGTAACAAAATATTTATTAATCTTCAGTAAAACTTTTTTATATTTTTGTATGAAAATAATTTCTATTCTTGAAGGTTTTTCAATTAAAATTTTAGATTTATTTTTCATTGTTATTATTAGTTATATTTTCTTTCAACAATTATATCCTAAAATTCAAATTTTTTTTGCATGAATATAATATATGGTAAATATTTTTACATTTATTAAAGATAAATAAAAAAGTTTTTAAAGAAAATATAAACAAGACATAAACAGCATTTCAGTAATACAGAAGTGTGCATTTGCTAGACATTAATATCTAATTAGAGTTATAAAGTTTATGGCAGATGATCTAGTTATTTATGTGTAGATATCGAATGAGGCGTATAATGCAGATAATTGAAATGATTCTGAAAATTAAATTTGAACCCAAACTTTACGATGATAAATATTACTAATTAAACATATTAATTAAAAAGATATAAAAATTATGATTCAAAACTTAAATATTTTAAAGTACATTTTTTTATTAATTTTACCTTTTAGAGATAGTAAATTATTAATTTAAAATGTAAATATTGTTATTAATATTCTTAAGATGAAAATTTTTATTGAATATTAAAAGAAATCTTAAAGTTGATTTTATATTATAAAACCCAGCAGTAATGAAATTTTATACATAATACAAGATATCGTATCGTCATGAAGCTTATGATTTTTCGTACTCTAAAAAAGTCAAATGTCATGTACGTTAATTATAACTTTTATCTATTCATTAATTGAACTGAATTATATTTTTAGCATCGTAAATTTTAGAATTTTAATTAATACAAACTTTATTGATGTAACAATTTTTTGATACTTATTTTATTAAGAAAATATAAATATTTTATTGTTATGTTTAATGTACTCATTAGTGTCATATAAAATTTTTATTGGTGCTTTTATTTTATTTTATGAAACAAAACAAATGATTTTTAGTTCAATTTGATATTAATTATTTTTTAATAGTCAAATTATTTATTTTAAATAAATAATATCAAAGTTCAAAAAACTTACATGATTTCCAATAAATTGAACTTAAAATATATATAATTTTTAATAATAAAATTCTAAATATTTAATACAGAAAACATGTGTTCTCTTTTAATACAGAAAGAACGATGTAAATTGTATTCGATTCACTCATATACTGAGGATGCTTTGTTTTCTTGCTTTTTAAGTATATCCCCACCATTCATTAATTTATTATTGCAATTTAAACTTAGTTTAAAAAAGTAAATTATTTTCTTTCAATTTGACTAGAAAAACTTAATTATTTTCAGCTACCTTTGAATATTATAAATTTTTTTTATATCTGTTGGTTCATTAATTACGTAATTGATGACATTAATAATTAAAATTAAGCCTTAATCTACTTTATACAATTATAACATTATTTAAAATTTAATTTATACATTTCGTTTAATACATAAATAAATTGAAAATACATATTTATAATTTAATATTGAAAAAGATACATGAATATTAATTATAGCTGAAAATAAAATTGTATAATCTCAGCAACATGTTAAATTATAAATTTATTGTAAAACTAAACTGTCCTTACAGCATGAATTGTATATTAAAATTAAATAATTTAAGCTTGAGGTAAATTCCTCAGTCTTTATTTTTTAAATATAATCTAAAAAAGTAATTAGATTTTTTACCCCAATTGCTGTTTAGATAATTTCAAATTAATTTTACCTTCAAATTTTTCACATAATGAACTATTTAACTTCCTAGGTTTTGGACGAGGACTAGTTCGTGTTTCAAGTGTACTTCGATTGAGCAGAAGACCCGAAACTTTTTTCACAAATTTAGTGTTAGAAGGAGAAACATCATAACTACTACTTCTTCTATAATAATTTTTTACACAATGAGAAGATGAACCTAAAAATATTCAAATTTCTTTAATTCTCAATTTTATTAAAAAATTTAATATGAACAGACAAACACATATCGACTTTTGGTTTCTAAATGAAAACGAGCATTAGTATTAAATTTTTCAAACTGGACCACATAAATGAAACTTTTGAATTATAAATTAATACTTTAGTTTAAGTAAAAACAAAAAGTACATTACACATATTAATATTTCAAGTTAAAACAGACAATTTAATAGACATATTATTATTTATTGAATTAAACGAAACTTTACCAATATTACTTAAGTTGTTCCAAAATCGTGAAAGGTACTTGAAATTTATTTCAGATAAATGCTCTCTAATAACACGATTCATTTTGCAATTTTAATTTTTGTGATATTTAATTTAGGTTAATTGTTATAAAACAATTTGTTACATTTTTTTAAACTATTTATTTAATATTGTTAAGCAAAAACTAACTTTTGCCTAAATAATTATGAAGAAAAAAAAGTAAATATAATATTGGAACAGTATGATTTCAGCTAACTCTCAAAATAATAGGTTTCGCTATTTATCAAAAGTCAAAAGAGATGTTATTATTGCTGTCCTTGTCATTTCATTTGCTAACTTCATGTCAGAATTACTATTTCGTTAAATGTATAGTAAATGTACATACAATTACATATTAATTTTAGACGTGTCTAAATTTTTGTTGTAAAAAAGACAAAAAATTATTATATCTGTTAATTATGAAACTTTAAATAAAAGTAATTGAAGCAACTAAATAAGTGTGAAAAACGAACATTTATTAAACCATATTTTAATTTAAGCCAAAAAGTTTTAAATAATGAATAATTCTTGAGTTTTAAATGAATAAAACTTTCTGATTATGTTTTTGACAGCTCAGAAAAGTGGAGAAACCAGTTTAATAATATGCGATAACTGTTAAACTAATATAATTTAAGCATGTTGTTTTGGAACATCATTAATCTTTTAATCACTTGATTTCAAATTAATTTTAGAAATAATACAATTAGTAGATTTGGTTAAACGATTTAATTACAAGTTTTTTTTCTTGTAAAGTTAAAAAAAGTTATTTTATTTTGTCCCACCAGTATAACTAATGGCCAATGAAAAGTTTCAACCTTTAACATAGTTTAGTTTTATAATCCGTTTACATTTATCATAAATTTATAAAATATTTGGTACATTTTAATACAACATAAAAGTATCTCCACATCTACATTTAGGGAACACCAGTTTACCTATAATATTATTTACAACATCCTAAAGTTTCAAAATATTATCTGTATCCTAAAAATACAAGTTTAAAAAAATGCATCTAGAATACACATATGTTGCACGTATTTAAACATATTCAACTAACAAATTGAATTCTGTGATTTTCGCAGATACCTGTAGGAAGAAATATTTTTGTACATCCCTTAAAACACCTAAAATAACATAGTCGAACAAAACACTAATGATGAAAAACATTCTTAAAAAATGAAACGAAATTTTGTAGTAAGTCCACCTAAGCTGTTAGAACCAATGAAAAATAAAATGAAAAGTTAGATAAACACTTACATAGTACACATAATTTTTTAAAAATATTACATACTAGTTATTTGTGCTGGTAATTTGTCTTCATTTAATTTGATTGTCACGTCCCTGGTCACGTCATTTAACAGGTCCTTTTTGGCAACCATGGCAACCGAGTGTGTTTCCGGATCGGTGAAGATACTGTCACTGGAAGATGCTTGACTCGGAGGAGTTGGTATATCTGGAATGTTGACTCGTCGCCAAGAATCGGTGACCAAAAGTGTTGGACCAAAAGTTGGAACTGGCAAAACTCCGAGTGGAGGAATTTCCACGCTTGATTTTGGAGTCTCCTCTTCACATTCAGATTTCACCTGTGAACTTTCACTTTTGATCGATTCTTCACAGGGTTCCTTTGGCTGTGATTTTTCCATTGATGACAAATTTGGTGTGACCTGAAACATTCTTAGTCATTATAAAAGGGACAAATTAAAAAACAATATTTCTAACAGTAAAATATTTTTTATTTTTCAAATGTAAAATCAGTACTCTTTAATTGTACCCAAAATGTTTTTAAAAAGATGTATTTTTTAATTTGGAAAAAATTACTGTAGAAGTGAAAAACACAAGAGTTCAGCAAAAAATGAGTAGTTTTTTAAATTTATTTTCTGATATTTAATTATCAGTTTTGAATACAAAATTTATATTTTTAAATTAATTTACACACTGCAAAATGTACTCAAGTTGTCTCAATTATTATCATTTTAAATATGAATAAAAAAAACTCGAATAACTGTAAATCATTAGAAAGTCAAAACTCTTCTCAAAATAAAAGTTGAATAAAGCCAGACCGAGTGCCGTTAAATTGATAATCAGTGCTTAGTGTAGGTCATGGTTTAACCAGTTACTTTTTAAGAAGTAGCACCTAATGAATTGCTGCAATACATCAACACTAGAAATACGATATTATTGTATTTTTGTCTAAACACATTTCCAAATGTCAAAATACATTGATTCTTAAACAATCGCTGGCACAAGTTTTGTTACATCTAAATATAAGTTTGAAATGTCAAATTTTCTGCATTCGCTGAATTGCAGCAGTAATGATTTTTTATCTTCTCTAGTAAGTCCATTATAATTATTAATGAGACATTTTTTGGTTTTTTCTCTTTTGAACTCTTGCCGTTAAAGTTCAAACGTATACAAATTATTGCTATAAAATTAAAAATTAAATACTTTTTTTAAATATTTAAAAATACCTGAATTGAAAAAGTTGGAGGTTTTGGAGCCTGCCTTTTGGCAGGTGTGTGTGCTTTTTCAAATGGACTTTTAACACTGTCATCTTCACTTTTGGGGGTGAAAGTGATAGCACTTTTGATCTTCTGTGTCGGGGGTGTAAAAAATTCGTCACTCCTCGGACTGACAGGGGTTTTAATTTGTTGTACTTGCGGTGCGAGATCTTCACTTTTCGGGGTGACAGGACTCTTAACCCTCGGTGAAATGTCGTCTTCATATTTATTGGAGGTGGCAGGGCTTCTAACTTTAAGCGGCTGAGAGATGGTGTCTCGCAGAATCGAGTCAGCATCTTTGGACTTACGTTGCTTTTTTTTGCCCTCGCTTTGTATGTTGCCCATGATCAGGCTTTCATCAACGAACAAATCATTTTCCGGGGGTAACAGCTCGTCATTCCAAGATCTCAGTACATCGCAACATACGTTGAGGAAGTTGCGTACTCCCGCTGCGATTGCGCTGTTCTCGTAATCCATGCTCGTTCAATACTTCAAAGATGCCTGACATGTGTAATTTGAAAATAAAATTAATAAAAAATGTTTAAATTATTAACATCACTAAATAACTGAATCTAAAATAAATGAGCAACGAAAATCAATATTTATTTTTAACTTAAATTAAAACTTTCTTTTCTTTTTTTTGCTACAAATAAATTAATAATAGAGTTAAAATATGTTTTTTTTAAAAACAAAATTGGAAAGGGTAGTATAATTTGTTTTTTGCACTATATTAAAAATAAATGGAAAGTACTTACTTATTTTTGTATTATAAAAAAGTGTACTTACTAAAATAAATAAATTATAAATTATATCCAGTCAATGGTTTAAATTTTTTTTTACATTCACATCTTAAAGTTTTCATTACTCTGTATAAAATTCTAATGAGCAGTCTTAGATCAAAGTCAAAATAATAATATACATGAATATAGGTATATAAATAGAAGAGTGGTTCCAAAAAAATTTTGAATGTAAAATTTGTCTGTTTGAGAGACGGAGAATTACTTTTCTGTACTATCAAAAGAGACAGCAAATTTAATTTCTGTTTTTCTGTCAGAAGCAAAATACGTTCCGAAAGATTTAATTTCTTCTACACATGAATAAGAGTGAATAGAAAAAGAATTTTTAAGTTCTTTCTAACACTGTCTTTTTGTGTGTCTGTCATTAGAGTTAAAAAAAGACAGACTTTGAAAAGAAAAACTTGATTAAAATTCGTACTTTTTGTTTTACAATTTTTATTTTGGAGATTTTAATTTTATTATTTTATGTTATTTTCAATTAAAGCAAAAAAAGAAACCAACTTTATCGTCTTGGGGTTTCTATGTTTCCCACCGATGATAATTTTGTTGGAATATTGATTGGAATTCTGGAATTATGAATGGGAAATTGTTTTAGTTTTTTTTAAAACTATTTGATCTCTTTTTTTTATTTGATGGCAAAGAAAAAATTTTAATTTAATTTGTAAACTAGGCCGAGGAAAGATAATTTTGTATAATAATTATCTAACTTTTTTGTATTTGATTTAATTTGACTGAAAATAGCTTTGATTTAAATGTTATCAATTAAAAGTACTTTTATTTTATTTTTGGGCATAAAAATAGTAATTTTTATTTGCACTTGTATAAAAGTAAATTTTTGTAACTTGATTTTGGTTTAAGTTTGAAATATTAATTTGTATTCACCCCTGCAGAAGGTATTCCCTTTTTACACAGTATAAAAAACGCTGTATGTGACGTGTGAAACTGTCAACTTGTTGCATAATGAACTTTTTTCTGCAACATATATCATTTTTGAAAAAAATGTTACAAGTAAATTAGTAATCCTTTAAATCTTAATAAAAAATTAAAAATAATTCACTTATTCAAAAAATTTTTCTTTTGCATAAAAATGCTCAAATTTTAAAATTTTGGATCTTGTTTACAAATCCTAAACGTTCAAATCTCATGAGTAATTTTGTTGTGTATAATATTTTTCTCTTGAAATCTACAGTAAACAAATTAATCTAGCTAAAAAAATGTTTCTTCCTCCAGTTTTTTCACCTCGGTAAACGTAACTTGTTTTTATAAACTACCTTCGATCACGGTCTTGGAGCAATTTTACTGACATACATCTAGTTTCTTTAAAATTCTTTTTTTAGTGACCGCACGTTGGCCTATTTGAAGCTGCAAAGAATTTAGGAAAAGGAGCGTGAAATTGTGGAGTTATCGCGATTGCTAATGAAAAAGAAAGAAAATACAAAAAACAAACCCTCATCAAGAAAACATTTTAGCCTCCGGTAAATAATACAGCAAACTATATAAATTTTTTGTTTAACAATATTTTTTTTGAATTAAAAATTCAAAGCCTTTTGATTTACAAGATTGATTTGCGTTGTACTGTAAACCGGAAATAATCGAAAGACGAAGTGGAAGCGATCGTGACAGTCGCAATTGACCTTAATAAGATCTTCGTCCGACATAATTCCGTCTGTAATCGTTGTCTTCGAGTTCGTCTTAGCGCCACTAATTGTGGAACAATATGCTAGTCAGAAACTTGATTTCCATCTTTCATCGTTTGTTCGCCGGTGACAAGTCTCCTATTAATTATTTCTCCGCCAGTTTTAAGCAGCAATGGCAAAATAAAATAAAAAATAATCAAATTATTAAAAATTTCATATCGATAACAAATTAATTCTAAGCATGTGCTTTTTTTTAAACAAGAAATTACTTAAAAGTTTTATTAAACAAAAAATGTTGTGCATAAAAAAGCACTCTTGTTAAATTTTAAAATAATTTGTAAAACGTATCAGCAATTTTATTATACAATCCATTAAAAATGTTTCTGAATTTGCTTGCTATTCTATCTTTTAATTTAATTATCTTAAATTAACCGAAAAAGTTAATTTTCATCAACTTCATAATGAACTTACATAAGGTCATTTTAATCAAATCTCCGTGTAGTACAGTCAACTCTGCGAAACAGTTTAAACGATAAAATATGATGAGGTAAAAAAAGGGAAATAACTTTATTGCATTTGTTTAATAAAAAAGTGTGTAAATGTATAATATTTGAACAAAAATCTTTTAAATTCTGCTGAAACATTATTTTAATAACTTATTATTATAACAAAAATGGTTAATTAAATACGAAACATTATTCTTAATTTTGCCTTTTTTCTTTTTAATTTTGCTGCATTCATGAAGAAAATCTCTCTTTTTATGAATGAAAAATTTATTTCATTTTGATTAATATATGCATAAAAGTCCTTGTTAATATAAAACAGGTTTTCCAACTTGTCATACAAAAGGTAAGCTGATTGATTGGAAATTGCGTGTGCACGCACATGACTAAAATAATTGAATTTCTCTCATTAAAAGTGACGCTTTAGAAGGCCCACGCAAGTGTATCAATTACCGGTGTGTATGCTGAATGGATCGAGCTCGGGGATGTGAATAAGGACAAAGGTAACGAGGTGACGCAGCATAAGAAAAAGATAAGACGAGACAGAGACCCCAATGAGAGGATACTACATTTGGCATTAAAAATAGTACGGCGCATGCACCGTTGACGTACGAAAGAACGCCCGGATTTTCAGTGCGCCCGACATCGCGATCCCAGGAGGTCGACTTTCGCGGTCATCGCTGAAAAACTTGTGCCGCAAACAGGTGTCCTTTAATAATTGTAAGTTCAGTAAAGTTGAAAAAAAAAATTCCAAAAAAACTTTTTTTTCTCAGCAATTAAAAATCATTTTTATTAACTAAGAAAAAACTTTATTAAATAGAAAAATGGTTAATTAAATAAAACTTTAAGTATTAATTGAAGAAGTTATACTAACAATTTTGATTTTTTTTTTTTTTAGTGAGCAACTTAAGTTATTTTTAAGTATACTTTTAACGAACATTGTGACAATGTGCAAGCAAAAGTCAGTGAGAAGTGACATAAATGTCATGACAGGAGAGGACAGAAAAATCTTTTGAAAGGTCACAAAAAGTAACTTGCGGTAAGTTTTTATTTTTTTTGTATTTTTCATGTTTAAAAACGGTTATTTAGTTTGACAGATAGATAAAATAAAAAGTTGACAATAATTATTGTAAAAAAGTTTTTTTTTTAAAAAAAATTATTATATAAAATTGAAACACAGATTGAATGCAAAATAAGCATTTAAAACTGCAGTAGTAAACGAATAAAACGAATAGTTTATTGTGAATGGCTCTGAAATTGCATTTCTATAAATAACGTTAAGAGAATTGTGTTATTTTGACAATTTATAAAGAACATTACATTGACAGCAGAAGTTCGTGCTGGGAAAAATAAAAAATTCATTCAACTTTTGTTGATAATTGTAATTAATTTTTGTGTACAATCAATTTAATGCGTTCATTAATCTGGCTTTTTTAATTATTCTTTTTTGAAGCCAATAAAATTAAATCGGATAAAAGTGGTTAATTAAAAAAGTAATTCATTTTTACAATTAGATATTTGTTTTATTTTATTTAATGTCATTTGCAGTGCAGCATTAAAAGTTAATTTATTTTTTATTGTGCTGTACACACATTTTTATTGATACAATATTTATTTGAAAGCCAACAAAATATGTTTTATTTGTATTTCATAATTTGAATTCAACACGTGTCATGTTAGTTTGTACGTCGTTCTGCAGATTCATTCAGTAGTAGCTACAAGATTAATATAGCCAGTTAGATAAAGTCATTCAATAATTTAATGAAAAGCACGCACTTTGTTTAATATACATTTAAGATTTTAATAATATTTTGCAAAACTTTGTTTTTTTTTTACTTTGAAAAATAAAAAAAATTATTTAAATAAATATAATAACTAACAGTTAAGTCAATTTATGGTGTTTACAATAATTTTATGAGTGTGGTATGGTGTTATTTAATCGGTTTAGGTTAGTGTGTCAAGAGCGCAATGCAAAGCGCTCGAATGTTCATCAAAATTGATTCAATAAATCATATTTAAATTAATATTTATGCACTATAATTCTTATGATTTGTGCAGCTTTTTACGTATAATTGCATGCATATACATAGCATAAGAAGTCTCATGATTTATAACAATTTTCTAGTTGTATTTGTTGGGAACGTGAAGCTGACAATTTGAAAAATATATATTATTTCTTTTCTAAAAAGTTCACTTTATGCGTTGCAAAGGTTTATAAAATAATGAAATACAGTTTGATCAATTTTTATTTCGATTGAGATTTACCAGAAATACTTTCTAGTCATTCAATAAGTTTTTTCTCTTAGATTCAATTACATTTTAATAAAATTTTATGATTTAAAAGTACGTCTTAAAAAAGATAAAACAAAGAGAAGATATTTTAACACTTGGTGTAAAAAGATTTTTGTATCAATTGCAGAGGTCTGAAAGATTTTGAATTATTAAAAATATAACTTATTCTGTCAGAATGTGAAAATAAATCACCAGTTGAACGCAAATATTATCCAAAATATGTCATTATATTTGGACAAGTGTAACAGGTGATTAAATTATGAGATTTTTTTTATTACAACGCTGAAATAATTAATGTGGAATTTTAAAAAAGCAAGTTCAGAAAATATTTTGCTTTCGAAAAAAGAGAATTCCATTTATAACTTTAAACTTTTTTCTTGCAATTATTAATAATGGTATATATGAAATAAAAGTTAATAAAAAAAACAACGACTAAATTCTACAAGCGTTATATTTTTAAAGTTTTAAAATAATGAAATACAAATTTTAAAATCTGTCGGAAGAGAAATTTTCATATTTTTATAGTGTCAAAGAAATGTAAACAATCGTATTCGTTGCTGTAAACATATATATATATTCTTTTAAATAAAGGAAAAATTCTACGCAAGTACAAAATACGAACGACACTTTTCAAATATTTATAAGCACATAAAACAATGTACAATTTTGCAAAAATAAATAACGTTATGATACTAATATTGGAAAGTAAAAAACAAAATTATTATTGCAGATAAAATCGAGTTAAAATAAATTTCCCCAAATCACCATGTGCTTTTTTTACATCATATATAATGCATGGTGGCATGTTCACAGATACTTAACAGCAAAGAATAAAGAAAATGAAGGGAAACTGGTGTATCATTTATTTTTCTTGTATTCCTTTTTATAACTCATAAATTATATAAGTCATATTTTATTTCTATTGATCATATAGATTTTTTTATTATCTAACATAAATTGAGACAAAACTGCATTTCAGATTTAGTTTGACCAGAATTTTCCTCTAAATTTATATGATTATGGCTGTGTACAAATAATAATTTCAACTATTTATAGATAAATATTTTATAGAAACTAAAGTCTTATTTGATACTAAAGAAATTCATCTTTATGACTTTCGATTCGATTTTACACAATAAAAAAGTTGAAAATATATTCCTGGAACTCTTAAATTATTATGATAAATGTTGAAAACGGTATGAAAATCTTGCGCAAAGTTTATTAATGTTCAGTGTATATGGCTAATAAAAACTGTAAAAAGTTCATACAAATTGATATATGCGATACAGTATTTATTTGAAATAGGGAAAATGTTGAATGCAAAACTGCATATGTTGTTTCAACGAGAGAAAAAAAGGAAATAAAAGATGCGCAACCAAAGCACAAATTTGAGGATCTTGAAAAACGCAAATGAAAGTTAATCAAAAGCGCGATTGAGAAGGCACATCAAATGAGCAGGTACTATTTTTAGAAAGTTATAAGTAATTATACGTCAAAAGAAGTTTTGAGTCAAGCATGATTCGCACACGAAAAATATGAATGGGGTATATTCACAACTTGAAATATGCAAAATTAACCGCAATTACAGTGGAAAAACTTTCTGAGACAAAATTTGGAGTAAATAATTCTTTGTGCCATTCATTTTTTTCATTTTTTCCAAATTTTGTTACAAACTTCAAAGGATATATTTTCAGTTAAAGAAAATTCATTAGATGCTCTGCAAGTATGCGTAATTGTATATTCCGTATCAGGGGGCACTAGATATGAGGGCGTGAAACCCAGTATCTTTTACGCGTATGATAATTACACCCTGATTTCTAGCCTCACAACATTGAGGAATTAAAAATTACCAGGGAAATTGTGATTTTGTCATGGTATCTGAGAAGTTGAAATTTCATGATGAGAAAATGTATATAATTATCATTTTGCGAATTACTAAGTGATGTTTGTGCAAGAAATATTTAGAGTGAACTTATGGTTGTGCTAATGCATGTGTGTTTATGTGAATCGCTACAATTTTAGTAACATTATGAAAAAGAAGTTTATTTTCGTTTTTTTACTTGGTTAAAATTGTGCCCAAAATATTGTGCAAAACAACAATAAAAGTTCGACTATAGTTTGGTTTATTGGAATAAATTAATTGTTACCTGAATTTCTGCCAAGTATTGTTGATGTTTGTAATGACAAACTTGTTTTTGAATGTCTTTTATTTGGACTTTTAGTGCCAGAGTTAGTAAATTAAAAAAAATATGGCTTTTGCATTTTTTGTGATACCTGTTTAAAAATAATTAAACATTACAAAAAAGCTCTAATGTTTAAAATATTAATACAAAAATTCCCACATAATTTTGCTGTCAGTCTCCCGTTAGAAATCAAATCCGCGAATTACTGTGTACAAGTCCAGATGTAGTGCCTACTGGGCCAGAGAGGTTCTACAATGACGGAGATTTTTTGCTAATTTTTATATTATTTTCTCTTTTTCATTTAAGAGTATCCTTAAATAAATTTCAATTGACATTAAATCGTATTAGAATGCACGTAAAAGTATAAATGTGAAACGTGAAAAACTTTTTGTTTAAAACGTTCTAATAATTTGCATAGAAATTTGGATTGCTATTTTCAACTCAAATTACAATTTTAATCTTTTCTCATTATTTTGCTAATGGTATAAAGCATGCTTATAAGTATGTTACGAAAATATTATCTATTCATAGATAGGAAATACATTTAAATTAACGCTCTTTATAGAAACTTTTTATTTGCTCAAGAAGGTTGTGAGAACTACCTTAATTTACTCTGAGTCAGTCTTCTTTGGATCTAAATATTTATCTGGACAAACTCAATTCCACTTCAGCTTGGGATACTTTTTATATATCTTTTACATTTTATAAAGTATAATTTAACATTATGAAACAATTATTATAATTGAAGTATCACATTCAGTAAAAAGCAATCAGTTAAAATAATTATACAACAAAAATATATATATTTGACAAAAGTAATCTAGCAATGGCGCTGAAATTTTTAAATGCAGAAGCACTCCTGCTTTCAATTCAATTGTAAATTAAATTGCTGATTTATTTATTCGTCTAATGCATAAATCACGACATTCTTTCTGAAATGCTGTATAATTGATAGGGCTGTTTATTATAAAATGCTGAGAGAAGTTAGTTATTTTAATGATGTGATGTAAAATAAATAACCAAGCTGATATGTATGAAGTGTAAATTAATTTAAGGGTTAAAAAGATCGAACTTTCGCTGCAAAGATAACGGTGAATTATAATTTAACAGCTAGCAAATTCAGATTCCACGCAATCTGTCAAGAGTACACTGTTAAACGCAGGTTGATTTAAAGTGGACTTAACATTTAATTACTGTGAGGCTAACTATATTGATAAAATGTTTTATAGCGAGGGTGAAAAAGTTTTTCATCTTCTAATTTAGTGCCTCTTTTTTAAAGAATCCACTTATTAGAATTTCATTTTTAAATATGCACTAAGAGAAATCAAAAGAACATCACTTTTAATAGGTTTACCCAATCAAATTGATGCATTTTTTCTTTCTCACTGTAAATAGAACATTTTGAATGGAAGAATATACTTTTTTCTTGTGATCAATGTATCAGCACATACAATTTTGTTTTTTAATTTGATATTCAAAGAAAAAAAATAATGAAACAATTATACATTTAGTAATAATATTTGAAATCTTTTAAAATGAATAATAAAAAGTTTTCCTACAACTTGTTGCTGAAGATTCTAATTAAATTTTCAGTTTTAATGTAGCAGAATCTAAAAGTTTTCAAACATTTTTACAAAACTACTTTATTAATTTTCAAATGTACATTAAATAGTTGATTTTATTAGATACATTAGAAAATACTTTTCAACCGTAAAATGAAAAACAAATTGATGAGATTGAATTATAATGATATGATGTGTGTATGTGAATTTAATTTTTAAATTCATACTATATTAGGAAAATAAATAAAACACAAAAAGAGTCCGCGAAATTGCGAAATGAAGTAACATAAAATACACTCAACAACTGCGAGTAATGCACTTGAGAAATTATTATTTGAGGACGAATGTATATATAAGTCTAACCGCTGTGTCGAGCGCACTTTTAAAGCCAAAAGTTTTTAATATTAAAACTTGTTTTGTAAAAGTAGTGAAAAAGATATAAGTGATAAGAAAGAATAAGTAGACACTGGTAGAGTAAATGCAACTTTCTCAAAGGATTGTGTGTTTTGCATTTTGCATCAGTTGTTCAGATTTTCTTTTCATTAAAAAATATGTAATTGTGCACGATTTTATCGCCAAGTTTAAAATGAAATAACTTCTTTTGTAGACTTAATACTTTTTAAATCAACACAAATAAACAGTCTAACAGTTTCACATTAATTTACGTACAATGTTCAAGTACTTTTACCCAAGAAGAAAAAAATATTAGCACTTTCTTTAGCAGTAATACTTTTATTTTGGATTTAGTTTTGTTAGTTTTGTTAGTTTCATGTAAGAAATATTTTTTTAGATCTATAAATAGAACAATTGTCTAGCAATTTAGTCGTCTCTCCAAAAGTGTTATTTGAAAAGTAATTTAAGGCAGTCATAAAAAATGTATGCTTTTAATTCGGAGCGGAAGCTGCATCCGCTATTTATCGCCTAAGAAATTGTACTTTGATTTATTTGCGGTTTCAAGTAGTGCTACACATCATTTAAGCAAAACTAACAAAATTAATAAGAATAGGAAATTTTTTTAACAAGATTTTGTATAATTTTCGATATAAAAAAAACTAAGTTCAACAAGATTTTAATAGGTGAAAATTAGATTGACAATTTTGGCACAGATGTAATTTAGTTAGGAGCTTGTGCCAAACTTTCAGATAAACAAAATATAGAAGTCATTCTAAAATATGTCTGTCAAAATTTATCTTTTATTGCAGATGAATTTTAATTTTTTTTCACTAACAAGATTGTGCTTATTATACAAAAATCAGAAATCCTCCTTCTAAAGCTTGAATCTGTTTGTGACAAGCAATTATTTTAAAGAGTACTTTTTTTCTTATTGAAAGGATGAATTCTTTAACTGATACTCAAGCTAATGTTACCTGACTTATCTACAGCTCCTGTACCACTGAGTGTATTGACTGCTATGATTTGATGGCTGAAAGATTTTTACTTTTATTTTTAAATAAGAAATGTTGTATTTACCTGAAGTTCAATTTTTTTTCAAACTTTTAATGTTAAAAATAATTTTTATAATATTCTTATAATAAAATATCAAACTGGCATAATAAAATGAGTGAATTTGTCATAAATCACTGAAAAAATGTGTACTTTAAGAGCAAACGTAGTTTATTAATAAACATGATTAAAATGTTGTAACAATTGATCACAAGTGTGCTTTATCATATATCTATGACAGCGCTCTGATTTCACCCCAGGCATTGTGCCAATGATATCACTCTTTTAATATTTGCATGAGATTACAGATTTTTCTTGATTGCTAAGTATTGAAAAAATATTGATTTAGTTAACTAAAACGTTATTTTTATACAAAGCCTTAGTCATCTGCTTTCTTATTCATTAATTTAATGAACCTGTGTACCTGTTCAAAGGTTTTTGCGTTTTTGAAATCCAATTAAATTGTCGCAAGATTGTTTATACAAGCAAATTTTTTTTTCTGCTTTTTGTGATAAGCAAAAAAAGGTAATTGTTGATTGACATTTAAAATTAGTATTTTTATTCATTTTCTTGAATACCGAAAAAAGAAAAGCAATTGTTTTTGGGCATCAACTGTATCATAATACAGCATCGTATTTCGTAACACACTTCTCTTTATGGATAGGTAGTCAAAGAATCAGAAGCATTCTACACTCGTAGACAAGTAATACTGTATCTAACTGTACGTGACACACTTAAAGTGCAGAACTTAGAAAAAAAAGAAGAAAAAGAAATTTGATAGCTACTAGAGAAATTCAATAGTTTAATCGATAAAAGTGGTGAAATTTGTGTAAATCATTTTTAGTATTGATACACTGGACAGAAAAAAAGGCCACCTAGTTAAAATCAAAATTTAGGCCACTTTCAAGCCGTCGTAACTTCAGTAATTTTCATCGTAATTGAATTTTTTTTTTTTAGATTAAAGCTTGAAGTCTCAACTTTTAGATGCATTTGCGAAAAAATATATTTTTTTTGTTTATGCAAATAGCTTGTAAACAAAAATATTTTTAGGTACGGAAACTTTACCAACTTTCCATGCACTCAGAAAATTTTGAATAAAAAAATTCCTGTTTTTAACCGTATTTCAACTACATGTTGCAAAAAAAATAAAGAAGACCGTAATTAAATGTTATATTTGTAGTGAAGTATTAAATTTTTTACTGTACAAAAAGGTAAAAATGAACTTGTTGAATAGAAAATTTTTTAACTGTAATTTTTATGATGCGAAATGTATAAATTATTAAATATATCATAAAAAATTGGAATATAACATTCAGATTATT
>JABFPM010002038.1:0-17883 GCA_022817325.1 Idris sp. 1 HC-2018 | reverse complement strand
TCTGCGCGCTTTGCGCGTTGTTAAAAAATCTTTAATAACTTCCGCATTTTCCGTTCAATTGATCTGAAACTTTGAGAAAATCTTCTTTCAACATTAACAAACAACTTTGTCGCTTGAAGTTTTAGCAACATGAAAATTACGTCGATACATTTTCGTCTTGAAATACAAAAAATACATTTCCGGTCTTGTATTAGTTTGTTATTAAATATAATTAATGGTTTAAATCTTTTAAACTTAATTAGTTATTTCTCAGTTAGTATGATATATTTTGAGATACCCATTAAAATATCAAGTCATTTTATTTAATATTAACGAAGAAATTACAATTTAAGTTTGACAATTTATTGATTTGAGGTTACAAAAAAATCACGGTTTTTAATTTTTTTCTTTATAAATATAATTCAAACAAAAAAATGTTAAATATAAAAGATGTTCGCCATAAAAATCTCTACAAACTAGTATTTTTTATTTATTGATTTGTTAAAGTTTAGTTTTTTCTCAAATTCCCACGAGTTGGGCAACGGATTCATTTGGTTTCGAGCGCTTATCGAGTTCTTGCCGCATGCCCTTCAATTATACATCGCACATTTATTCAGTGAAATTATGTTACATTATGCACATCTTTTTTTTTGTAAATACTAATGCATAATGCAAATGAATATTTTTTTCTCTTTTGATAAATTTAATAGATTAAGATGTTTTTACTCTTTTATACATATAAGTACTTCTAAAATTGAATTTACAAGTAGAAATACATTTAAAAATAAAATATATATTTCTTTATATTTAAATAAGTAATCACTCAATTTTTACACATTCAGTGTCATTTTTCTATTATCTAAATCATATTATATATAATATTATTTATATTTATTAATATTTCAATATAAATATTCTAGAGATATCATAAGTGATTTAAATAAATTGAAGCATCATAATTATTTTTAAAAGTATAATATTATCAAGATATCTGAATATTACTTTTAATATTTTATATATAAAAATAAAAATTTATTAGTATTTGGAAATAATACCTTCATCTAGTACAGTAATATTAATTATTTCTTTTTATTTTCAGAATATTCAGTCTCCTGCTGTAGTACAGATAATTAAAAAACTGTTAAGTAATAAGAGTACTGTTAAATTTCCTGTAGAACTAAGAACTTTTGCATCATCTCTCCACTTTGTTTCTCCAAAAGCATACGATTATGTTAGTTCTACTTTTTTAAATATTTTGCCACATCTTCCACCATCCGAAATTGGTATTACTCATTTGAAGAAGGTCCCGGAATTTCTACTATAGCTTTAGATGGTTTGAAGAAAAAAGCTCAAGATGCACTATTGAATAATAAAACGATATTTTGTTCCTTGTAAGTAGATGACATGGCAATTAGAAAAGGGCTACACTGGACTGGTCAAAATAACGAAGGCTACATTACATTTGGGTCAAAAATGCAAGACGAAGAAGTACCTGTAGCAAAGGAAGCTGCAGTGGTGATGGCAGTGGCTATCAACGATTCTTGGAAAATCCCTGTCGCTCATTATTTCATTGATTCTTTGAAAGCAAATGAACGTGCCGATATAATAAAAGATGTTCTTTCAGAAATTAGCGTTACAGGAATAAAAATTATTTCCTTAACTTTCGATGGAACAGCATCAAATGATTCAATGTCTGTTTTTAGACAAATATTTTAGGCGCCCATTTAACATTGGGACCTAATTTTCGGGAATACTTCGATCACCCAGTCACTGGTGAATCTGTATACATAACTTTAGACGCTTGTCATATGATAAAATTAGTACGTAACTGTTTCGGAAAAGTACAGCATTTACAAGATTGTAAGGGACGTTTAATTCAGTGGTCATTTTTAAAGTAATTGGTAAGGTTGCAAGATGAGTGTGGACTGCATTTTGCCTAATAAACTAACAGAAAGACATCTCATGTGGGATAATAAAAAAATGAAAGTAAAATTGGCAGTGCAAACTTTAAGTAAACGTGTTGCGGTATCTTTAAGGCATGCAAGAGAAAAACTTCAAATTGAAACATTTAAAGGTAGTGAAGCAACTGAAGAATTTTGTCAAATTTTTAACGATGTATTCGATATTTTAAATTCACGTACCAAATTTTGTATGGTTGAAATGAGAAAGCCAATCACACTTGAGAATATAAATTTAGTATAAGATCAACTTTTTCGAAAGTTTGAAAACTACATTGAAGGTTTGAATGTTACTACAAAAAAGTCCACACTTTATAACCTGCCAATTTTAAGCAGCAAGCGAAGAACAGGTTTCCTTGGCCTAATTATCACATTGCACAGTGTCATAAAATTATTCGAAACTTACGTTCAACCTAATACCATCTAGAACTTTTATTTTCGGCTGTTAGAAGTCGAGGAGGGAATAACAACAATCCAAACTCAATCCAGTTTTCTTCACCGATAAAAAAGTTATTACTATATGCTCAAGTTCGAGGTTCTCGTAGTGCTAATTGTATTGCTCAAGATAATACAGTATTTCTCCAAACAACTTCTGTCTATAAAAGAAAAGAAAAGAGCACCGTTTTGCCATTGAACGAGATTAATAGTTTTATTGTAAAAGGTGTCGAGTTAAATCACAATTACTGTATTGATTCTGTGTTTGAAAATGTAAATTTAGATTTTGTTGATGATGTGGTCAAATATATTTCTGGGTTTGTTGTTTATAAATTGAACAAAGAATTAAACTGTGAAACTTGTCTTACAGAAATTGAAAACGATGAAACAACTTGTAGTCTTCAGAAATTAAATTCAAAAATCCTTCATATGACGTAATGCATGTTTGTAAAATTTCTGAAAAAACTTTACTAAAAATTTTTAAATATTTTGCCACATCTTCCACCATCCGAAATTGGTATTACTCATTTGAAGAAGGTCCCGGAATTTCTACTATAGCTTTAGATGGTTTGAAGATTTACTAATTTTATTCAAGCATAAGGCCTTACACCATACATTCAGTCTTTCTTCTTCTTTTGGGAATCTAAAAATATAAAATTAGATGGAAATTAATGTTTAAATTAACTTATATCATAAGTTTATTTAAAAAATCATTTTAAGAAAATCAAATGAATATGTTTAATACAAATTATAAGGAATAAAACATGAATAAAACTTTGTTGACAATTTATGCATTAAATAAAACTAACATTTTTAAGTGATACAAGTAAAAAAACAATTGAGGAGCTGGATCAAATAACCCGACATGCGCTCGGCCAGACTCTTTTCAGTTTTCCAGATTGTGGGATTTTTGAAAAAAATTGAAATTGCTCAAATTCAATTTTAAAAAATAGTAGACTATAGAGCATGAAAATGCGCATCTTTTTTCAATTTAAAATTTTTCTGTAAGTCTAATAGATTAGTAAATAAAAAATAAAAACATACTTTTTTCTATACTGTTAATTTTAATAGTTTTTTATCTTTATTTCGCAATATTTCGGTTAATTATCAACAGATTTGCTCAAAAATTTAATCCCAATCACATTTTGAGTTGCCGAATCCAACAAGCTATTAACAGTTACTAAAACTTTCAATTAACAATTATTATTAATTTATTAAAACCTTATTACATAAAAAAAACACATTGACATTCTAACAAAAAAAGTATCGAGCGAATTTTTGATTTCAAAAAACTTCTAGTGAGAAAGTTGTTCATTGATGTTCAATGAAGTTTTTCCCAAATTTTCAGATAAAAAAAACTATTTTTGCGAAAGTTATGCTTGATTGTTTAAAGACGCGCAGCGCTGTTGAGACATGTAATATAAACGGCGCGTCGAGCGCTGCGAATTCTCGCATAAAATTGCTTAAACAAAACACAATCAAATTGAATTCTAAAATAAACAAGTTCATTTTTAGTCGAACATTATTATGGTTACATATAAATAGTTTCTGCAATATTTATAAAAAATTAATGTGTATTTGTTATTTATTTGTGAGTTAAAAATTATTATGGATAAAAAATTAGCAAATGGTCGTAAACGAAATCGATGTGAAGGGAAATGGCAACAAAATGAGAATAAAAAACTGAAAAATGAAGTAAGCTTATTGAATCACTAATTTTACATATATTCAAAACTATTAGTATTTCCAAAATTTAGTATGAAACTTACATTTCATGGGTGATTAACTGCTTTGAATTTTTTTTTACTTAAAATTATTCGTTAAAATATAGATTCTTCGAACCCATTTAGCTCAAATCAAAATAAATTGAAAATTCAGTAACTGACTATTTTAATATTATTTTATATTTTTTCATTATAAATCTTAAATTTTTGCAGGGAAAAGAATATGTTTCAAAAGCTGGAAAAATTGTCACTGCAAAAGATTTTAAAGAAGTTCTATCTTGCTGTAAAAATGCATGCTTCACGAAATTCTCAGTCTCTAGTCAGGAAGCGATACACAAACGTTTTTGGAATTTAGGAAATTATAAAACACAAAACGTATTTATCAGTGATTTTATGAAGATTTGTGATATAAAGAATGTGAATGAAAATCGCGAAAAGCAAAATTATAAAAGATGGAAATATTCAGTGCCTTTGAGTACTGAAAATGTTGATGTTTGTAAAGTATTTTTTTTAAAATTACTTTCTGTTGGTAAAGATAGGATTGGCAGTGTACAAATAAAAGTTTTGAACAACGAAACATTAGATGACAATAGGGGGAAACATGAAAATCATATTATAAAATTGACGGAAGATGTAAAAGATTTAATCATAACACACTGTGCATTAATTCCATCTAATGAATCACATAAAACTCGAGAAAAGACACAATTGAAATATTTTGAAGACCCGGAGTTGAATTTAAGACGTTTATATAAACTGTTTTTAGATTACTACGCATCTGTTACTGGTGACGTTAATATTCCACTAGAAGATTCAACTTATTTTAAATTTTTCAACCATAAGCTTAAATATTCATTTTCTGTACCTCGAACAGATGTTTGCGATTTTTGTTTTGAAAATGAAACAAATAATTCCGGTAGTGAAAAGTTTTTGGATCACCAACAACGAATTGCAGACTATAAAACTTTAAAAAAACTAATTTTATCACAAACAAACGTTTTATGCCTCGAATTTGACTTTGCTCAAAATTTACCACTACCGAAATTACCTGTTTCAGACCAATTTTATAAACGGTTGTTATGGATGTATGTATTTAATGTTCATGTCCCCAATAGTGACAGGAGTTACATGTTCACATTTCTCGAAGGTCTTGTGAAAAAAGGTGCGAATACGGTTGCCAATTGCGTGCTACATGCTATAAAAGAAGAATGTAAATTAAATTGTGTCAACAAAATTATACTATTTTCTGATGCAGCGGGAGGGCAAAATCGCAACTATACTTTAACTATTTTGCTTTTGCTCTTATCATCCGAATTACAAGTCGAAATCACTCAAATTTTTCCAGTCCGCGGTCACTCTTACTGCCAATGCGACCGAAACTTTGGCATCTATGGTCAAAAGAAAAAAAAGGCACCGAAAATAAAGACCCCAGAGGAATATATTAACATAATTAGAACTGCAAAAGACCCAAATTTTATAATTTGCGAAAAAAAAGACATAATTTTCAAAGACTTGGAATCAATCATTGAAAAGAAATATCAAATTCCAAAAAACTTTAAAATTAGTAAGTCTGTCAAAATTTCTTATTTTCCAAATAGTACAATTGAAGTTTACGATAATTATGTAGACAGCCCCGTGAATTTCAAAATTAATTTTTTGTTAGAATGTCAATGTGTTTTTTTCTTGTAATAAGGTTTTAATAAATTAATAATAATTGTTAATTGAGAGTTTTAGTAACTGTTAATCGCTTGTTGGATTCGGCAACTCAAAATGTAATTGGGATTAAATTTTTGAGCAAATCTGTTGATAATTTACCGAAATATTGCGAAATAAAGATAAAAAACTATTAAAATTAACAGTATAGACAAAAGTATGTTTTTATTTTTTATTTACTAATCTATTAGACTTACAGAAAAATTTTAAATTGAAAAAAGATGCGCATTTTCATGCTCTATAGTCTAATATTTTTTAAAATTGAATTCGAGCAATTTCAATTTTTTTCAAAAATCCCACAATCTGGAAAACTGAAAAGAGTCTGGCCGAGCGCATGTCGGGTTATTTGATCCAGCTCCTCAATTGTTTCAAATGTAAGTAATTTAATGTTCTTCCCATGATAATAACAACATATTATTTATATAAACTACAATTATTATTAATAATTGATAATAATCAAAGATTTGTAAAGCCCAGATAAAATAATTTTTTTCATGTTTATATTTTGTGTTATTGAAGGTCATCAAAAAATTTATGAATTATTGTAAACTATTTTTGTTAGGTGACAGTACATTTTTTTGACTCCCACTTCATGTAAATTTATTTTTCTTAAATAAAATTAATTTAAAAGTACAGTAAATAATTTTTTTATACGATTCTTAAAAAAAATAAATAAATAAAAGTTATATTATAAGTATCATATTTACAAAATACGATTAAATATAAACTTTTTTCAATAATTAATTGTTTATATTTGTATTTGTTGGAGATTCAACCGGCAGTACATATTTTTATGTACATCAGACGGTCGGATACGCCGAACATTGCCGAATCATGCACGAAATACAGCTCGTAGCTGTAGGCTCGAGTCGAAGTTAGAACACGGAGGCTAGTCCAAATTGAGAAAGCGGCGGGCGAACACGCCGACTTTACGACTCTTTTTCAGAGCCTTTACCTTGCCAATCACCACTTCCCTTTTCCTTTCTTACTGAGAGCTCCGAGTCTCGGTTGTGTCTGCGATCGGGTTTGTAGATCCGACAGTAGATTCCTTTTGTTATAATAATCTCTTTTTTTTGTTGAATATTCGCGGCGGAATATAATTTTGGTTAATTTGAGCAAGGGCGTTGAACTTGTGAGCAAGTTCATTATTAAACGCGTTCGGTATCGGTATTTTGGGGGGAGGAAAAGGGAATAGGCGACTTTTTAGTAATGGGGCATTACTTTTTGGGACTCAATTTTTAAAGTTAAACTTAATTGCGTCGACAGCAAAATTTCTGTGACGTTTTTTAAATTGCCCGTCGGAATAATTACACGTCGTTTCGTGCGGCATACTTAATGTCTGAATTTGAAACATGATAAATACTTTTGATTTTTGATTAACCCAATTGTTATACAAATTCAATTAGATAATTCAACAACGAAAGAGTTGAGAAATTTTCAAAGAAAGAGTTAAATTTAATTCGATACTATTTTATTTAATTTCACGCATGTTATTGACCTATGAAGGAAACATTTGTAATTGTATACAATATAAGTTTGATGAACTTTCTGTTTATCACCTTACACAAGACTTCAAGTCTTTATTGACTCGTAGTCAACTAAAATAAAAATAATCTAGTTTATAATCATAAGTAAAATAGACCATTAAATTTTATTTCTTCTTACAATAAAGTTCAAACCTTTAGATTCGCTTTAGATTTAAAAATTAAGTTCAGTTTGATTTGGATTAGTTTAATTTGATTAAGACAAAAAAGTCTTTCCCAAACAAAAAAATGGTGCCGAAACCCGGGATTCTTTAGTGTTTGAATTTTTATTGAAGTTCGAATTTTTTCATATTGATTTGAAATTTTTTTTTGAATTAATTCTTATTTCTGGGTTTTAAATTTAAATTACTCAATTTCTTTTTGATTTAAATGCTCTTTCACGAGTAAATCTTTCATATTTTGAAACTGTGATTTCTGATTGCATTTTTTTTGAAATTTTTGTGTGCTTCTTCTTTTGCCTTCAACTCAACTTTAAATTTGTCTTGGATTTTTCATTGCAAAAATTTTTTTTGATTTTTTTTCATTTGAAAAAGTTTGTTTTCTTTCTTCGATTTTATTTAAACTGATTTTGAATTAATTTAATGATGGAAGAAGAAATTGCCTTAACAATTGAGGAGGCGCGTGAATTGGCGTCGCAAATCAAGCGTTTTCACGACAACACGAAAAAAAAGGCGTGAATAATTTCACAATATCGTATTTGAAAGAACGCGAAGGTAAATTTGCGAAACTAGTGAAAGAGATTCGCGAAATTCATGCACATTTGAAAGTGAGAATACCCATAGCTTCAAAAATATCCGTGTCTTATTTTTCGGATAAAGAATATGACGAAGTTCTAAATAAAATAGATGAGGTGGACGAATATTTGTCCGACCAAATGGAGACGTTGAGTCTTGCCTCGATTTCCGTGCATGCGAGCGACGGAACATGCGCGTCCGCTGCGTTGAATGTCACGACCGGCACGGCTGCGTATGCCGGTGCTCGGCCGGTTGGATTACCGGTACATTTGCCGGAAATAAATATTCCTACGTTTGATGGGGATTATTCCAAATGGATTGAATTTAGCGAAGCATTTCAAGTCATGATTATTCGTAATAATCTATTACCCGATGAGAAAAAATTGCAATATTTGAAGTTAAGCCTTAGGGGTGAAGCCGCAGCGGCCATTCAATCGTTATCATCTCGCATGGTCAATGTTGGAGGAACAATACCAAAATGAGCACCTTATTGTAACTCGGTTGCTCAATATGATTATAGAAATTCCTCCAGCAAAATGTGACGATTTAAAATTGGTGAAGCACTTACTTCAAGTCACAACAAGTTCGGTGAGAACATTAAAGGGCCTCGAACAGGATATTGAAACCTCGTATTTGGTCTGCACGCTCGTGCAAAAACTTGACAAAAAGCTTCGGTCCGACTGGGAAACAAAAATCGCATGCGAGAAAAATTACCCAACATACTATATGTTTATAGAGTTTATTCAAACAAAGGTGAAAATGCTTGAGGTTATGGCACAAAAACGAAAAGAAACGTCGTCCGAGATGACTGACATGCGCACAAAAACACATGCTGCGGTGACTTCTGCCTCACCCTGTAATTTGTGCAAAAAGGGCAATCATAAATTGTATTGGTGCCAAAAATTCAGATTGATGTCGGTGGATCAGAGGCACAAATTTGTAACGTCAAAAGGGTTATGCATGAATTGTTTTAATTCTGGACATTTTTTCCAACAATGTATCAGTAAATTTAGTTGCAGCAAATGCAAGAAAAAGCATAATACCAAGTTGCATCGTGAAGGGAAAAATCAAAAAATAGTAGGCTCTCGCAAAGGCGAGAGTAACACAAGAAATGATTCACAAAAGGAGAAGGTGTCTGACAGGCAGACAACCTCCGTGAGTCATGTAATATCAGGGGAGCGAAAATTATTAGCGGTCGCGGTGCTCAAAGTTAGTTCGACAAATAGTCGCGACCTTAACGCCGTCGCGTTAATTGACAGTGGCTCCCAAACCTCATTTATATCGGAGACGCTTGTTCAGAGGCTCCGATTGCGAAAAAGGAGAAATATTTTGCAAGTTGACGCGGTCTCAGATATGACCGGTCATTCTTCGTTTTCGACAAACTGCATTTTGTCATATCCCCGTGGGACAAACATCCGTGATGTTCCGATTACCCCTCACGTATTAAAAAATGTTTCGAAGTATCGGCCAGCCCCAATAGAAAAATCCGACTATCCGGAAATCGCAGATTTAGAATGGGCTGATTACAATATTTCCATTTATGATAAAGTAGATTTATTATTAGGAATCGACTGTTTGCCGCTGATCTTTACAGGGCAAATTCGATTTTCTAGAGACGGAAAGTTTATGGCACATTCCACTTTATACGGTTGGGTAGTTTGTGGGAGTAATAAAAAAGAAATGACACACAATGTAGTCGTACATCATTGCTGTGAATTTAATGATATGCTTACGCGTTTTTGGAGTATAGAATAGGTACCGCAAACATCGAAATTAACTCAACAAGAAGCTGACAGATTGAGTTTATATGAGGCCTCAACAAAGCGGGATTCTTATGGCCGCTTTATAGTTAAATATTCTTTTGTAAAGGATTTTGATCCTGCAATTTTAGGGCAGACCAGATTCAAAGCTGAACATTTTTTGGCTCGTAGCCGAGTTAAATTATTAAATAATGAAAATTTATTGAGGTTGTATTCAGGGTTTATGACTGAATACATAGAAATGGGCCACATGACAGAAATCTCGTACGAACAAGCATGTGAGCCAAAGCGTATATTTTTACCACAACATGCGGTTTTCAAAATGAAAAACAATAAGCCAAAAATTCGCGTAGTATTTAACGGAAGCGCGCGAACAAGCACCGTGCATACTTTGAATGAATTTATGCTGCCGGGCCCAAAGTTGCAGAATGACATTGCGTCAATGTTGATGAATTGGCGTACTTACAGATATGTTTTGACAGCGGACATGGAAAAAATGTTTAAGCAAATTCTCATTTCTCCAGAAGATCGCCGTTTTCAAAATATTATATGGTATGATACCAAACTGAACAATTACAAGTATTATGAGTTAAATACGGTGACGTACGGATTAGTCCCGTCGCCATATTTATCAATAAAAACTATCAATACATTACTCGATTCGTATGCTAATTCTTGTCCAGAATTGATCGAGGAAATTAAACGAAAAATTTATGTAGATGATATATTGACAGGTGCAGAGACTGTGTGCAACCTGATAGAAAAAAGGGACAGAATTATTGAAATATTTTTGTCCGCAGGAATCCCTTTGGCAAAGTGGCGATCAAATGTCATTCCGCATTCAGATAGCGCGAATGACTTGAAGGATATTTTAGATCACGAAAATGATGTCACAAAAATTTTGGGAATAGTGTGGGATTCCAAAATAGACAGCTTTTCCGTGAAAAGCTCAGTTGAAACATTGCCCAAGCTTACCAAAAGAATTATGTTATCCACGATATCAAAAATTTTTGATCCACTTGGGTTTTTCTCGCCAGTGACCGTGTCATTTAACATATTTATGCAAAGTTTGTGGGTTAACAAACTAGATTGGGATGAAATTGTACCAGAAAATATGAAAAAAGAATCGGAAAAATTATGTTTGAACCTAGATTCACTGGTTCAAATCAAGATACCACCTTGGTATGAAACATCCAACGCAATTAAGATTCAACTGATAGGATTTTGCGATGCGTCGACCGCGACCTATTCAACTGTAATTTACATTCGCATCGTTTGCGAAAATGAGTCAATAAAAATTCATTTAATTACGACAAAAAAACGCGTGGCACCAATTAAGTCAGTCAGCATTCCTCGTCTTGAATTATCAGCCGCGCATTTATTGTCGAAGATGATAACCGTCGTACGAGAGTCTTTGAAAATTAACATTGACGAAGTTTTTGCCATTTCTGATTCAAAAATAACACGCCTGGCTGGCCAAGCCTGCCTCGCATTAGAATGTTTTTGTTGCGAACCGAGTTGCGGAAATTCAGCTGAAAACACCGGAAATAAAATGGAGCTACGTTAAGTCCAAAGAAAATCTGGCGGATTTGAATTCGAGAGGCATGAGTGTAAACGAACTTTTGAAACAAAATTTATTGTGGCGAGGCCCTAAATTTTTGACAAAGGATATTGAATTGGGAATTAAAAATGAATATGTTACAGAAATTGAAAAGAAAAAGGCCGCAGTCTTACATACTACGGAAAAGAATGATCTGTTCTTAAATTATAATTCATTTAATAAGCTTGTTCGAGTTTTTACATTTGTAATGAAATTTTTCTTATACAAAGTAAATAACTTGGATTTTGAGTATTGGACTCCCGTGTTGACCCCAAGAGAAATGGCACTCGCAAAGAATTATTTATTTAAACGAGTACAAAACCATTATTTTTCCCGCGAAATAAAAGAGTTGAAAACTCAAGGATTTGTTGAACCCAAAAGTAAAATTTAAGAACTGACCCCTTTTCTGGATAAATTTGATACTATTCGGTTTGGAGGACGTATAAAATTAGCCGATGTTCCGGATAATACGAAACATCCAATTATTTTACCAGAATGTCATTTTTCTAACTTATTATTGGAACAAATTCATCGTAGTGAATTACACGCGGGAATAAAATTAACACTGGGGACAGCGAGACAAAATTTTTGGATCATCAACGCTCGTAAAAGCGTTAAACAAATTCTGAAAACATGTATTATTTGCCAAAAAACTAGACCCAAGTTATCCTCGCAATATATGGGATCATTACCCCTCGAGCGCTGAAACCCCTCGCCCCCCTTCTCATCAACAGGCGTTGACTACTTCGGCCCAATATCGATCCGTGATCGAGAGGGGCAGGGTTCCCACGCGCACAAAGCATACGGGGCGGTCTTCATCTGTTTAGTGACACGAGCCATTCACCTTGAACTCGTGACCCACTTAGATACATCCTCCTTTATCGCCGCGTTTGATAGGTTTGTTTCACGCCGCGGCAAGCCCTATCTCATAATGAATGATAATGGTAGAAATTTCGTAGGGGCAAAGACAGAATTGTATCGCGCATTTGTCGATGCGACAAAAGATGAGGCGTTCAGGAATTCTGTGTGTGAAAAGGGGATAGAATGGCGTTTCATAACCTCTATATCCCCTCATTTCGGCGGAATGTGGGAGGCAGCAGTGAAATCGGTAAAATATCATATGAAACCGATTTTAGGAAGTCATACTCCCACCTGGGAAGAAATGTTGACATTGCTTTGTCGTATAGAAGCATGTCTTAATTCAAGGCCCTATGGCCAATTACATGACGATAATGAGTCATATGATTATTTAACCCCAGGTCACTTTTTGACAGGAGATGCATTAAATGCTATACCAAAACCGCCAATCAATCAAAAAACGCATTTGACACGATGAGAACAAGTGCAAAAAATGGTGGAAAATTTTTGAGACCGATAGACACAGGACCACTTACAAGACTTGCAAAAAAGGAACAAATGGCGAGAAAAACAATTTAATTTGAAAATAGGAGATTTGGTACTGATAAAAGACCCCCTTAATCCGCCATGTCGATGAGCCGCATAGAAAAATTGATCATGGGTGTAGATCAAGTCCCAAGAGTTGCGGTTTTAAAAACCGCAAAAGGAAAAATGAATCGAAATGTTACGCAAATCAGCAAGTTACTGGAGGCGGAGTGAATTGCTCAATGATGAAAATGCGAATCGTAACGTCGCATGATTTGCAACAAAAATTTACAATTTTGGATTTTTGCCGTAACAAAATTTGTTTGTTTCAATTTACTTTTCGTACAGAATATTAGTTATATTTTTTCATTGGCGTAAAATTATTGCCTGGAAGTTCATTGGCACTGAAAGTAGTTTAGTCGGGATTAAAATTTTCAAAACACATATTTGTTTTGATTTAATAAGGCGTTCGGGGAGGGTATCCTGGTGCCCCGGTATGACAGAATGCGGTACCGTCGATGGCGCCGCTTCCTGCCTATAGGAAGATTGCTGCTAAGGTGGGACAGGGCGATGCGGTTGGAGTCAGCTCGGCTTACGCCCAACTACCTGCCTTATTAAGGCAGCAAGAACAGGGAGACATGCGTGATGTCCTGCAGGGGTAATATTTAAATAATATTATTTTTAAATAAATAATAATAGGTAACTAGATAATATACCATCCAGCAAAGTAGTAAGCATTTCCATACAAGCAGCTTCGGCCTCCAATTTACTATCGTTTTCAGAATGATTCTTGTCCGAAACAGTCGTTTTTGGAGGACTGAAATTTTGTCGAATAATTTTTTCTGTCTCATCAGTCAGTGAATCCTCATTTGTATCGTTCGAATCATCGTTGAAACATTCCTTTAAAAAAATGTTAAATTACTAGAAGACTTAGTTTTATTTTTATTAATAAAAAACTGTTATAAAAATACCTTTTTTCAAAATAAAAAAAAATGTTCAGTGTATTTAAGCTTGCAAATTACTACAGGTAAAATTATCTTAATATGATTTATCCATCAAGAAAATCTACTGTACTCCAACAAATTCTTAGATCATAACTTTTAGAGAAAATTAAATTTGAATCTGATTATAGTAAGTCATTAAGAAAACTTTAAACTTGAAACATAATTATACAATATAATTTTGAGTTAATTGTGTAAAATACAAAATAGTAACAAATAAAATATTTTTAATTAAATTATGAATTATAACTTAATTTATAAATATGTTTGGTATGAAAAAGTGTATAGTAAGCAAAATGTTGAAATATGAAATAACAAAGAAATTAGAGTAGAATATATTTGATTTAAAACTTTTATTATATTTTTATTTATCAAAATTTAATCCTTTATTACTAATTTTGAAGAATTTTTATCATAGAAAAAAAAATTAAAAATACTATTCAACAATCAAATAGCGTGGGATTTTTATTAATTTATCTTTAGAAATCTTGAATATTTAATTATAACTAGTGTTGATAAGAATCAGATTTTTTATTATAAATTCAGTTACCACCAATTTTTTTTGTTTCTTCTGCATTGAGCCAGTATTAGGAGTTTTGTTGACCTTATCTTTTGGAGGCAACACATTCCTATTTTCAAAAGTTAAATTTTCCCTTGTAGCTTGCTGGACAGGTTTTTGTTTAGTAATTTGCCATTGATTTTGGTCCATTTTTTTTAATTATCCACATCAGTATAAGCGACTTTCGGTGATTTCACTCCATTAATGACCTTAAGTGTTTTTTCAAGCATCTTAAGACTAGCTACAAGTACCATTAGTTAAAAAAGGTTTTAATATTTTATTAGATTGGATAATAATAGTGTATTTAAAGTATTTTAAAAAATAAGATTATATTAAATTAAAAAAGATGTACATTTTAATCATTTAAAAAATAAAAAATAAATCTTACCAGACACTTTGATAATTATTGCATCGTAACATTTTTCCATCCGAATTTTGTTTTTTTTTCCATCAGACTTGTCGCGCCATTCAATAGCATAGGAAAAGTCGGGATCTTCTTGTCCTTCTTCGAAAGAGTCTAATTCAAAACCTTTTATCCATTCAACTGGAATGCCTGTTGTGTATTTCCCTTTATCATCGCCACTTATCCACTTCACGAGGGCATAATATTTTTTAGACATGCTGTAAAATATTCGATGATAATTAATGTATATTCTTAATTTTTGTCAATTTTATAAATATTATTAAAAAATATTCTAGTATAAAAAAATTTAAATTATTGTATTATAAATTAAATTATGCAAAAGTTAAAAACATAAAAAACAATAAACAATTTTTTATGTTAAAATTAAATATTTATTTCTTTTTTCAATTGTAATTTTTTTGTTTTTATTAAAAAATTAAGAGCTTTGTGAATAATTAACTCTTTCAATATAAGACATACTGCAATGAATTTATATTTAATATATATATTTAATTATCTTTTCATATTTAAAAACGACTTTATGTAAAAATAAAAAAAATTACATTGACAATTTCAGTGATAATACTTACTTTTCACTTATAAACATAAGAATAAATATTTTTTTTTCTATTTTTTTCTGATATTATTTTAGAAAAATGTCTACAAAAAACGAATATTCAAAGAAAATGAATTAAGTTATAAAATTTATAACAAATTAGAGGTTAGAAAATACAAATACAAGTTTCTTTTTATGATGAATTCACCTACCTTCGTTTTGGAAACCTGAATTTATTGTTTTAATAACAATTAGATTGATGTTTGATACAAACTGCACTTTAAATGCGTATTTAAAATCAACTGGACTAAAAAGCACAAAGAATTGATCAGAATTCTAAGACAATAAGAACGTATATGTATAAAAGTGGCAGTTTTACGTGTTATTATGAACTTGGGATTATTTTTATGAAAACAATAACAAACTTCGTTGTCTGACTTTGACTTTGGTTATATCGTATGAGTATCGTCTAATGTAGTGATTTACTGAACAGACGTTTGTGTACTAAGTAGTAGGCCGGCAAAGGCCGACGCTGCCTGCCCTTTAAGTCTCCCAACGCTCTCTCTCTCGCTCCGTCCTTGTCGCACATTTAAATGTGCTTAAGCTTTTTCTTCCCGTTTGAGAACGGCCCGACGCCTCCCGCCCTATTCCCCGGGGGTAACCCGAACCCCACTCGGTTAATTAATTCCTTTTATGTTTTCCCAACTCTTAACTGTTTTCTTTTTCTTTGTTTCCCGTGTAGCTATTAATTTAATAAAGAGACTTAGTTAAATAAACGACAACCGCATCTTTTATTTCGTGGCGCTAAGCCGCCCACCGATCCCTTTTCCCGGCGACCCTAGATTTAAGTTAACTCGTATTACTGTTTCCTTTTTTTGTTATTGTCTCCCTCGGATGCACGCCGCCCCCGCGGTCGCGTGCCACTGTGTTCCCGCCCTGAGGTAAGTGCACCGAGTTTTTCTTTTTTTTTGTTTTGTTGCACGGTTGTGCACCAGCCTGACCCGACCCGACGGTTGCACGTCACCGATGACGTGCTGGCGCCCATCCCGATCTGATCCGCTTACCCCCGTCCGCTCCCGTTCACGTAAGGGTGTTTATCCTGATGCCGGCGGTGCCGAAGGCCAGCACCAGGCACATCGTTACAGAATAGTGTACGTTTTTATAAAAATTTGCTGTTAATCATCATTTAAGAGCAAATCAACTTCCTAATCCTCTCTTCCATTTTCTTTTCCCTTATTTTCTTTCATATTATCCTCTACATGTTTGCTTCTGTCTTCTTCTTTCTCTCCATTTGTTTCATTTTGTTTCGCGTTTTTAATAGTCTCTTTTCTCAAATTCTTATCTTTTAATTTTTTGTTATTAATTGCTGCTTTTCGGTGACCTAACCACGATTTAATGTGGCCTGAAATTACTCCATCATTACTATCAGAGTAATGACTTAAAATAATACCTAAAAATTAGAATTTAATAAGTATTAAAAGTTATTTTAATTGAGTATATTAAGATATTGTAAATACGCATACCTCTTAAAAAATTCCACAATTTTAATCTTTCAAAAGATTCTTTGCCTTTTTGGCCTAGCCAACTGTACTGCGACCACAATTCATCAGAAAACATGTAAGCCATTAATGAGTAGCATGTTTTCTGCACATTTGTATCCACTAATGAAAGTAGCATTATTTTCTGAAAAGTTAAAAAAAAATTTTGTTTAATTTTAATTTATCATTATGAATGATTTTTTAACTTAACTGTTTTATCTTTAAATTTCATTTAATAAAAAACAGCAATTGTAAAATTTATATGAACGTAGTTTATTTTTAGTTAATATTGAATGCTACGCACTAAATTATTTGCAAATTCATCATTTGAATCCAAAAGCTTGTCAAGCTTTTCAATATCCTTCTTTGTTTCCATTGGAAATATTGTCGCAAACTGTTGTTCGTAGTTAGTCTGGTTTTCTCCTGAAGAACTTTTCTTAAATTGTTTCTTGGTATTTTCTTTCTTCTCATTGAAAGATTTTTCCAAAATACGAACCCTTTTATTTGTGTCAACAGAAATTTTTATCATTCATGACATACAGGGTGAATAAAAAGTCCCGGAACGGTCGAATATCTCGAGAAATACACATCGGATCGAAAAAAGGAAAAATACGTGTCAAATATTTTTAAAAAATCTATCCAATGATACTAAACTCGACCCCCAACCCCTACCCTCTAGGGGTGGGGCGGGGGGCAACTTAAAAATCTTAAATGGGAACCCCCATTTTTTATTGCAGATTCGGATTCCTCAGAAAATTCTACATAAGATACACCTACTAAAAAAGTAGTTTTGGCCAAAAATGGCCTAGTTATTGACCATAATGAAATAGGTAAAAATAGCTGAAAATAAGAATATCTCCAAAAATAAACATCGGATCAAAAATCTAAAAATAGACGTGTCGAATATTTTTTCAATACCTATCCAATGACACCACTTACAACCCCCCACCCTCACCCCCGGGGGCGGGGATGGGGGTAACTTTAAAATTTTAAATA
>JABFPM010002037.1:0-17884 GCA_022817325.1 Idris sp. 1 HC-2018 | reverse complement strand
TCAAATCTTATTACCAAATTATTTTAACAACTTCTATTTTTTTTTCTATTAATTGATGTAGCTTCGTTATGTATTTAGAAAATAATAAATTATTTTTTTATGTTTGAATCTTGATTAAAAAATTAGGCTTTTCAGACAAGAAATTTTAGCTGGCCATATCTTTTTCTAAAATTATCATACATCATTTTTTATTAATTGAAAATAATTTAAACAATAGAATTAATTTTTTTTAGCATTTTGGACATTTTGACCATTAGTGTAATTTTAAAATTAATAAAAAAACTAATTCATAAAGTGAACTTTATATACTTTACATATTTAAATTCTTGATTCGAAATTTTTGGTTTCCGTGGTTTTTTCATGCACGGGCTTTATTGAAAATTTTAAAGTAAAAAATTTAATTTTTTTTTAAATTTCCAAATACTCGCAAAAGTGTAAATAAACATACAATTTCACAAAAAACAAAAATAATAAATAATTCTCTTATTACATTTATTAGTTTAAATAAATGTAAGACCTACTTCAATAAGCAAAATCTGTATACTTTTATAATAGAGCGCTAAATATGTATTCCTCATAAGAAACAAGTTGAGTCACTGTGTTAAAATGAATTGAAATTATTATTGATTATTATTCAGAATATATGTAATCAGCTCACAAGGGCCGTGGCAGAATTTATTTACGCCGATCGGTATGAAAATTTAGATACTGAAAGCTGATATATTATGAACCAAGAAAAAATGTTATTTAGAGGCTCTCGTCTGAACAATTTAATTTTTTTGTTACATATTTAACAGAACACTAATGGTAGGGGTTACATATTTTTCATACAAAACTACAAATGTACGAATAAATCGTTTTTGTAGATGTGAACATAATAAAACCATTTATTTTTAAGTTTTTCATATGCTATGAGTATTATGTCTTCTGTGTATAATAAATGAAATTGGCTTAAATAATATATTAAGGTGGGTCGACGTTTTTGGTAGACCTGATACCGCCTAAATTCAAAGTTTTCGGTATTTTTTTACTCTATTTTTACATTGGAACTTGTAAAGTGGTTCACATCAATCGGATCACGCCTATTTTTGAATATGCTGTTTTCTTTATAAATGCCCTTCAAAGGTCACAAAAATTTACCCAGTTTCCTCTTTTTTTAATTAATAAAAAACTTTACAAAATAATGTTTTATTATTCCAAATCAAGTTTATTTACATAAAATCAATGCGGACATTATTTTTATGTGAATAACAAATAAAATTAACCCAAAATTTAACATTTGAAAGCATAATTTATTATTCTAATATCACTGGCACTTGAAATTTGATAGGCGGGAGCCTCTAAATTGAATATTTTCTTTCTTAATAATATCAAATTTCAGTCGCTAAATTTTCAAACCGATCGGCGTAAATAAGTTCTGGCATTTCCCTTAATAGAATACAAAAAACATTATTTTTTTAAATAACAGTATTTTAAGGAATAAAAATTATTCTTCATTTGGCCAACTATTATTGCACAATCAATGATTTCAAATCGATTTTATTTTATTTGCTATAAGTGATTCCATGTCACTTCATTTAGTTACAAACTCAAGATTCTTGTAAGTGGTTGTAAATTATTCCACAGTCTATAAATTAAAAAATATTAACGTAAATTTACTCCCAAAGCAAGTGTTTCCTTTATCGAAATAGGTCAAAAACATTCGATGACTCATTTAAATCATTTTGCTTTAAAAAATATGCATACAAGTTAGCATAAATTAACTATTTACTTATGTAGTAAGCAGTGCAACTAAATAAATTTTTAAAGTTTATAACAAATCAATAAAATAAGTGCAAGTTTATACAATAGATTTTCTTTTAGTTAAATTGAGACCAGTAATGCAATGTATTGTTTAAACAATAGCTGGTACGTGTTCCGCCACTGGTATACTTACCTTGCTAATTTGTTCTCTCGGGCATAATGAAGACGAATGATTTGCTAAAAGTATACTTTTCAACTGAAATTTCATGAATTAAATTTTACGATACATGCATTACAAATCGGTACACTTAATATGTATCATTGTTTAAGTGTTCTGAAATTTTTAATCATTTTTAATCGTTTTTTGTGTTTCAAATTATGTAATACCAAAGTATTCTTACCCTAGCAGAAATTTTAATCCAGCTAAAAAATAGTATTGATCAGGAAACCATGCGACCTGATCAGGTTTTCATCTTGGGCAACGTATCAGAGCGTAACGCAGGGCTATAATATGGCCCTGATACGGAAATCATAAGTAGATAAAATAGCCTTATGAGGGCCTGATTAGAAATCTACAAGTTTTCCTGATGAGCATCTAATCCGTTTACCTTATCAGGGCTTAAAATAGAAACTGATATTTATACCCTTACAAAAAATAGGAATTTTGTAAATCATAATAATAACTAAGCTAGAGGAGTTTTTATACATAAATATTTATAAATATCGATTTTAAAATTGTAATCAGAAAATCTCAAGGATCTTGCTCCATCCGAGAATTGAACCCTCCACGATAATAGCCTATTGCTTTGCTCCTGCACTACTCTGGTCTTAGTAAGATATCCCATTCATAGTTACATATAGTCTGTTCGAATTGAATTATTTATAATTACGAGTACATTTTTATATTTATTTATTTAAAAATAGATTTGTTTAATTTAGCCATTAAAAACGTTCAATATGATATTTTTCAACTAATAATTTTTATATTTATAGATCACATTAACAGTTATCAATATTTCAATAAGTACAATTGTTATTGTTTACAATATTCTAAATATTCTTTAAAAACTGTTTAAAACATAGGAAAATGCAATTTAAATATTTATATACATTGTTAATTCAAGTTTTTAAATTTTCTATATCTTTACTTTATTTTTTTAACATAAAAAATTACAAAATTATTAATATAAAAATTTTTTATTCACATATTATTAATTTTCAAATTTTAAATAAATTAAATCCTGTGTATATAGTATCTATATTTTTGTCATACAATCCATATTACTTAAATTTAACAAGGGCTGTGTTCAGGAAAACATTTGTTCACCTTAATTAGATTTCTGATCAGGGCCATTGCAATAAGTTGCGTCACGCTCTGTATTAGTCCCCCTATCAGGAAACCTTGCCAGGGCCAAATAAGATTTTTCTTTTTTCATAATATTTTGATTACACCTATGAAAATAAGATATGGATCTGACATGGCTCTCATCAGACATCCATTGACCAAGGCTTCCATTTCCTATTCGGATCAGGGCCATATTTCTGTTATGACCAACCATGTAATTTCTACTAGGGTATTTGCTTTAATCGTTCTTGTGGAAATACTAATAAATTATTAATAAGTTATTATGCGAAATTCAAGAAATGTTCAAAATTGTGTAAAATTTGTACGATATAATACGAAATTTTAAATTTTTTAAGTAAATAATTGCATAGAAATTAAATTATATTTTATTTTATGGAAAAAATAGTTTCAGATTAATACTAAAACTTAGGAAATTATGAGTTAATAAACATTTTAATTATACAAATGGCTTCTTACATTCTTTTATTTATACAGTAAACAAAATCTTGAAATCTGACAAATACCTATTTATGGAATATACCTTTTGTTTTCGTATACCAATACAAAATCACTTTGTATCAGATAATATACATTTAATTTTTAATGAATCATAATTTTAAATTGTATCTAATTTAACGATTCTCAACTTATTTATTTATTTAAAAAAAAATAAATAAATAAATGTGGCAAAACATGTTTCATTTTGCTCATTTCGCGTATATTTAGTTATAGATTATAATCGACAAATAATTATTTTTGTATACAAGAATAGCTAGTTCACAATTGATCTGAATACAAAGATTCGTACAAAGAATTCATTTTCATTATAGAACAAAGTAAATTAAACTTTAAAAATAATCACATTTAAAGAGAGCTGATTTGAGTGAGACATGCTCATATGCATTAAGAATTACATTAAACATGTAATAATTTGATAATTATAATTTTTGTTATTTTTTCCTAAATAAAAATCTTTTTTCAAATTAACTTAATTTTTAAACGTATTTCTCAATACTTTCTACTTTTAGAAAATTGCTTTTATGTGTGAATATCTTATTTATAACAGATTGATTGTTTTCTGGTCATGACTCAGCTTTTTCAAATTTTCTTCCTCTTATATATATTTAACATATTTCCTTTTATTCATTTTCTTTTTTGACTGCAAAATATTTGAAAATTTATTTTTCAGCAAAAGTTTATAAGCTGAAAACAAACTTCGCAATGAAATTTTCCACCATTTTTTCAAAATAACTTGAAAACCTGTTCAAACTTTTTTCTAAGAATTTTATAAGATAATAATAATGCATAATAAATTACAATTTTAATAAACTTTAAAAATCCAATAAAAAATCTTCAAATTCACTTATTATGTCGAATTTTTTGTCGATAAAACTGTAATTATAAATAAAAATGAAAGTTGAAGGTTCAACAAATCTTTAAAAACAAAAATTTGACAACTTGCTAAGAATTTTATTAAAGAAAATTATAGTTGCTATTTCTAATTCCAAAACTTCAAAAAGGTCTTTGGACCTAAAATAAAGTTAAGACCTGAAAGTTGAGAATTTATCGCAGAATTCAAAATTACTGTAGGTTAAAAAATGTCAATTCTCTTGATCCGAACCTTCAAAGAACCGACTTTTAGTGCAAATTTACTTTTTGCTTATCAAAGATCTTTATTTCTTTAATTTAGTGACTTTACAGAATTTTCGATAAAAATATTTTAGTTTTATAAAATACTTGCATAACAATAAAAATTAAACTTTGTAATAAATCCATCACAAAGAAAAATAGAAAAATTTTGCAAATTAATTTGTTAAATACCTTAGCATTTATTAGCGAAAAGTCACAAATTTTCATTTTATTTTATGATTAATGCCTATAAATGCTATTGCTGTCTATGTTTATTCTAAATATATTATTATTATAATTTTCTTTTTTTACGACAGCAAAATTTCATCAATCCCAATTTTCCCGTTGTTCCATAAATAATCATTTGTATAATTCTTTTTATCAATATTTTTTATTTTTATCAAACTTTAAATTCAGTCATTATCCTTGAAAAATTCAAAGTTTATATATGGCAAATAAATTTATTACAATTATGATATAATAATTATTGAAAGACGAACTAAAATGAAATTAACAAAAATTAACCGATTTATTTATTTTCTTCAGTTCATTTTTTTTTAATTAATAAGAAATCAGTCTTTAAAAATAAAAAAAGGTTTCTTCAGTAATTAAATACATTAATAGATAAAAATATCAATTTCGAACAAAAAACAATTTTAAAAAAAAATTATATATTTTTTAAAAATACTAAAATAAAAATAATTTTGAAAAAATGGAAAATTTTGTAGAAGAAAAAATAAACTGTACAATAAAAATAAAAACTTTTAATGTAATGCCAAAATATTTACAATCAACAAAAGTGTGAGATAATGAAGGGAGTACATAAAATACACATTACTTATACACATAAGCAAAACAATTGATTATTTTATACATTGAAAACAAATTTTCGTATATCACAATTTTCTTCGTGTTGTTTAAAATGCATTGATTTCTATTATTGATTACAAATTCAGTATTAAATAAATGAAGAAATCAGGCGTGGAAAAAGGTTAATATTCACTTGTTTAATATTTTGTTTTGACTATATAAATGTAAAATTTTTGAAAGGTATCTTTCTACTTTAGAATATTCAGCGTTAATTAAGATATAATACACATTTAATAACACCATGTTGAGTAAATCATTATTTTTTTGTGAATCATCATAATCATCTCATAATAATAATAATATAATAGAATATCATTATAATAATAATATAATAATAATATAATAATAATAATAATAATTAAGCCGGTAGGACATACAAAACAACACACAATAAAAACAATAACATAATATTAACGTGACGCTCACAATAATAATAATAATAATGATAATAATATAATAACTTCATTAATGACAATAAACATCCTCTATTGAAGTACCTAGACAACCATGCATTACAGATTGAATTCAAAATGAATTTTTTTAATTGATTTCTGAATTCGAAATGATTCAAGTAAGAACTCAATTTGAAGCATTTGTGAATTAAATATGAAGTTATTTCAAATGTATATGAAATCGAATTGATTTCACATATATCAGTAGTATTAAAGAAAAAAAGAGAGACATTTGGAAACGATATGAATCATTTCGGATTCAGAAATCAATTAAAAAAATTTATTTTGAATTCAATTCGTAATGCATGGTTGTCTGGGTAATAATTATTACTAATTACAAATTTTTTTGCTTTGTTGCTAAAAAGCTGATGCGAAGTCTGGGTCGCAGCCGGGATCGTTTACAATTTCATTATTATTATTATGTATTTTAATTTTGTCTTGTAATCTTACGCTTACAATATTATATTATTATCGTTATATAATAACTATTATAGTACTGCGGCATAACTATACACTTGTCCAGACTCATTTTAACTTGAGCCATTTTTGTCTAAAAGACTCTTAACATCTTCAAAGGTTTTTTTTTGCATATTGCCTGTCACAATATACACTTGTAAAAATTGTTTTTACCACAAATTTTCTCATGCATACAATTAATATATAGACACAAACTCACTTTTCAGTCTCTCGCATTTTTTTTCTCCTTATATGATACTTTATATATATAGTGAAGCGACATGTATTTGTTTTACGGTGTTCTTAAAAATTGTTTCTAATTATTATAATATTGTCGCTCAAATGATTGCAAGAAACAATTGCACTCACATACATAAGTCCATAAAATATACAATGTCATTAATATAGACGACATGAATATCTTATAATTGTTTAAATAACCTACTCATTTTCTAACGTTTTTTTCGATCGAAAGAAAACCTAAGCTTAGAACTTCGTGATCGAGATCGTTTCCTCCACTCGCCAAGTTTTTTGTTGTTGTTTTTGTTTGTTATTTTTTTTCAAGTTAAACATTTTTGTAACCTTTTGAAATCCGGTGCCCCAGAATAAATAAACTTTTTATTGATATTTAAAAAAAAATTATATTTAAAAGACAAATAAACAGAAAATTAGAAAAAAATGATAATAACTTGGTTTTATCTTTGTTCATAATTTTTTGTCGGTGAGATAAACAAAACTTAAATATTTAAATTATAACAATGTTAGCAATTTTTCGCACCTCCATGGTTTTAAAGTTTAGAAGGTTAAAATTCTCAATTATTAAATAAAAATTACATTTTTTTAATCAATTAGACATGGTTAGAGATCTGTTTTACGATCAGATCTTTCGTATATATATCCACATCTCAATTTTTCGTTTTAACCAATACTTATGATGGACAATACATATATGATAATAATCCTTTATAGCTCGGTTCTTAAGTACAAGAATTTTTCCAACCAAGAAGAGCTGGTGAAAGAGAAATTTATATCCTAATTCCGCGAATTGTTGAAGTCTCTAAGCTTAGTTTTTCGAAGGAGATACTCGCGCGATTCTTTTCTATATCTGACTGTAGGTATATTTAACCTTTTTTTACATGCAATTATAATAATCAAAGATAATATAATTGCAATCCTTGATTAGGCGATCGATGAGTAAAACGTTTCGGGGATCTCCGAAAATTATGCTTTATACTACAGGTAGTTAAATGTCTATTGGAAAAAGTTTCCACCTTTATTACAATCTGTGGTTTCTTAAAAACGTATCGCATTTTTTGTAGAAGGCTGAATGAAACATTTGTTAACGCAATAAATTCTCGAGTTATGTACTTACTTATTTCTTTTTTCTCCTAAAATCGATTGCATTATTTTTAAACAGTCTTACCATTTAATTTCACCCAGCCTTAACTACTTAGATTCACCATTTAAAAGTGGCATTGAAATTTCCATCCCAGGCTGTGCGACGCGCAGTTACAACGTGAAAGACAAAAGTAAATACACGTTTAAGGGACACTAAGTGACACTAAATATGATTTTCTCATCTTTAAATTTAAATATATTTATATGTATAACTGGAGGAATACTATCGATTTAAGGGATGGACAGATTACTTGAGAAATAGTCGCGACAATTGCACTGCTAAAATGCCCCAACTGAGGGCTTCTTTTAAGTTTTTTTTTGTTTTTTTTCTCGTTTTTTCAGCGACAAAATTAACTCGCGAACTGTCCTATACAGCGTATCATTCGTTTTTTTTCATTACCATATTAAATGTCTTTTCGTTTTATATTTGGATACACGTCAATTAGAAGTGTTCAAAAGTTGTTTTTTGTTTTTAAGCCGCAAGACCGTGGGGACTGTTGTGTAGGATGACTGGATGTTGGTGTGCCATGTGGGCCAACTGCGAGGTATGGTGAACGGGTGTTCCGCTGGCGTGGGGCAAATGCGTCAACTGTGTCTGAGGTGTGTGTAGAGTATGGCTGTGACCTGGATTAACAACTGCAGATCCGTGGGGATTGTGACCAAAGACAACCCCGGAAAAAGCTACGGGTCACTGATGGTGTTTTGTCGAACCATTTGCATGGTGTGTCTGGGCCACTACGTGGTGACTGCCGTGGGCCCCGCCTGGGTGATGATGACTGCCCGCGGCGCCGTGATGGTTCGCGTTGTTTGCGTTACTATTGTTATTGTTGTTCTGCTGCTGAGTCTGCCTTTGGCTATTCTTTTTGTTCTTCATGCGACGATTTTGAAACCAAATCTTCACTTGACGCTCGGTGAGATTCAAATTTCGCGCCAGTTCCCAGCGCTTTTGCTTCGACACGTAGGCGTTGAAGAGAAATTCCTTCTCCAGTTCGAGGGTCTGGAATTTCGAGTAGGGTTTACGCTTTTTGCGAACTGTGCCTTGACCTGTCCACTCGAGGGGATTCGAACTGCCGCATCCTACGCCCATCCCTGGAACCCCCATTCCTACGCCCGTGAGCGGACCTGCGGAAAACAAGGAAGATGGGGAGGAACCCCACATCACTTAACACAATTAGTTTGTCTGAAATTCTAGCCCAATTGAAATTCGATTAATCGGCTCGATTCAAGGCTTTTCGCAAAGCATTTCCTCGATACGATTAATGATCGTACAATTAAGATAACTTTTTTCGGGTAAACGATTTCTTTTGTGTATTTGTATTATTTATAAAACTTAAGAATTGAATTTGATTTCTATTAGAAAATAAAGGAAATAAAGTAAAAAGAATTTTGCATCTCTTCTATAAGCAGATTGAAATTCAAAACAATAATGTTTTTAAACTTGAAGCTAAGATCGTTCATTATAATCAACCTCGAGAGTTAATTGACAAAACTTATTAACACCAGTTATTCCACATTTTTTTAATAAATATTATCATAATACGAAACATCTTAAGGAATATAATTTGTATTTCTGATCTGACCTTTATGTATTCCTATCATGAATTATGTATTTTAGTGCAAATTATAAATTATTTATCATTTCGTATGGAAAAGCACACAAAATGTTTCTGTTTTTTTCTTCTTCGTCATCTTGTTAAGTATTACATTTAGCAAAACAGTTTAATTTTTCAGAAAGAAGCATATGCTATTCAATTTACATTTTGATTACTGACTATAATTAATATTCACAAAAGGCCCATCTGACGTCATGCACAATTATGCATCGTATATATGTAAAGTTATTTAAACGGCTGCTACCAACCGAAAATGTAGAATCACTTGTGCATGTGTATATGAAGTAATGAAACATTACTGTTTTACTGATGACATATACTCTGCTACTAATTGACGGACGATGCATGCACAAATGAGATTTTAATTCATGTCTACGGGATTTAATCACCTTTTACGATACTATCTACTACCAACAGACGCATAAACCGTTCTGTTTTACTATTCTGGTACTCCCTCTCTGAGTTTCGCGCTGATGTACCTCAGTTCATTTCTCTTCACATCCTTTGTTTCTCTCTTTGCCCTCTTACTCTGACAATCTCTTTACTTTGTTGCGATTGCCTAAGCGACAGGAATTTATTACCTACTAAAACGTGGAAATATGCAAATCACTTAACAAAGGTCAGGATCCTCGTGGATGACACCACGTGCTGGACGACTTAAGTTACTTAGTATCATATGCGTTTTAATAATTGAACTAACTGTCAATGTTTGCTGCCTGTTATACTTTCAGTACTACGCAGGTTCATTTCGATTTATCTTTAAGCGTGCTACGAGAAACTTTGTTCTCGAGATTAAATCTGATTATAAAAAATTGAAACTATGATTCATGTAAGATATTCAAGTCAAAAGGATTATATAATTTTATTAGAGCAAAATCTTGATAAGAAACAATAAGTTTTTTTCATTTAACCAGCACAAATATACGTAACTAGTTAGATATAATTTTTAACATTGAGTTTTCACATGTGATTATTTGATAATAAAATTTACTATAATGAGAAAATAGTTGTTTTACAAATGAAAAAAGTGTTCTTCGAAATTTAAGACAAACATTTTAGAATAAAAGTAAATGTAAATACAAGAAACAAATAATCAACATAGTGTTACATAAAATAGTATCAAATGGAAATAGAAATTAAGCGTCTATTTTGAGATCTGAGAATCTTGGAATGTCCCCAGGAAGATTTAATATAAATTGGTAACAGTTTTGAAAAGATATTCTCTTAGAATAATAAATACTTATGATTTCTTATGTTTTTTATTTTCTTATCCAAGAAATTTTGATAATATCTAATAATTCTCAGCATCTAATTTACAAGTTACAAAATCAATAGCAAGATTGTTTTCTATTTAGGGAAGCATTCAACAAATATTTCAAATAAAATTTATCGAAACTAATTCAAGTTTTGGATAAATTATACAACACAAGCTTTCACATTTCCAGGTCAAAATATTGTACCTCGTCTAACTAAAAACGTTTTTTTTCTGTGAGAACAACTGTAAAAAGTAAAGGATTCAACGCGCGGCAGTTACAAAAAAGAAATTCGGTGGCTTATACAACACGAAAACACTATTTGGATTCTAAGAATGTCTATTGTGAATGTTTTTTTTTTGATGACAAGAAAAGTAACCCATTCAATTGCCGGTAATGTTCGTCCACTTTCCAAAGATTAGTTTTCAAATGTTTATTTGAAATTTACAATCGATTACGTTTTATATAGTGACTAACTTCTGAATTTAATTTATGACCCTGTGACCTTGCTGAAGTTAAATTTAATCCTTTTCTTCTCATTTTTCTATGAGCATGTTCTAAGCGTTTCTAAGCATTATTAATAAACATTACAAGATATAAGGGTTTCAATTAAATTTCTCTTTTCTTGCGAAACAACGAACCGAAATTTAACTAGTGAACTAATTGTTTTATATCGTTCTGCGGTCAATTATACTTCTTAAATTGATGTTCAAGGTTTACTTGAGCGTTATACTTTTAGGATTAATACTCTACAGAAAGTAATTTGTTAAAGTGTTTTATTTAAAGAAACTTGAGTTGGACAAAAATGTTCATTTTTGACAAATGTTATCTATTTTGGTATAATGAATTGAAATGTTTTTAATGTTTGCTTTAATAATTTGATATGATCAACTCAAATTAAATAAAAGTATTAAATTTTACAAAACAGATGACAACAAACATAAAATTATCAAAAAATGTATTTCAACTTGACTAAAGAATAAAGAAAAAGTACTCGAAACAAAAATTGTTAAACTTTGATAACGACAAATCTTTATGCTGAAAAGTGTGTCATTTACTAGACAGTGAAACAACCTCCATAACGGACGAAGGCATTCGAGGCCAGGGAGACCTTCCTAGTATTTACGCGTTGAACGAACTCGTAAAGATAATGGGGCTGCCATCTATTGGGAAACGAAAAAAACTTGTAACACGAACTTGTTTCCGTTCGATTGTTTGATATTTCAAACTCAGCAACATTTATCGAAAGTTTAAAAAACAATAAGCATATTTTTCAACATTTCATTTCAATTATTAATTTATTCAATAATAACAATTATTATTATTACACAGAATTTAACAAAAAAACAAACTTCTCCAAGTACATAGCTCATTACAATTCGGACATTTTATTTAACAAAAAGCATAAAAAATTCGCGTAAAAACATGAGTATTATTAATAATAATAAACAAGTAGTTAAATTCTAAATAGTTGCAGGAAGCACGCTTGATGCTCATCATATGAATATCTTATGTAAATGTACACTGCGCTAAGTACGATGTGAATTTCTCAATTAGTTTTTGACTTCAAAACCAAAATCAATCAGCAGCTAGAAAAATGATTAAAGAATCTAATTGAACTAACGGATTCACAGTTTAAAAAGAGGTAGAGATGCGACTGGCTATTAGTAGAAAAAAGTAGAAAAATAACACGGGTCATAGAACGGATCAGCTGATCGGAGGTGTGCGCCAGAGTTTACGAGTTACGGCCGCCAATAAACTCGCCGCCGTTCGTTGTTGCTTGTGCGACGTTTCCATGGTCCTTTCTATAAGAGAAAGCGAGACGCAAAGATTGAGAGGGGTGCAAGGTTGAGGGTTCTAAAGCAAATATGAATGAACGATTATTTTCTTTTTATCTCCCTAACAATTTGCTTTTTCCTAATCCAATTGCAATTTTCTTTTTTTTTTGTTCATAATAACTGAACAGACAAATTTATTGAAAGAAAATATGTACTTGAGAAAAATTTACACAACGGGTTTCAGATCATTGCAATTAATTTCTAAACAAGTTGACTGTAAATAAGAGGAGCAATGTTGACTTGATCTCTAAAAAGCTATTAATCCACAAACAGCGTAAAACTTCAGTATTAATTTATGACGCGAGAAACTATCTATTTTACGACTTTTGGTGCCGCATGAATCTGTGACGAGTCACGTGCTGGCAAACGACACGATCATCACGACCCTGACATAAGTAAAATGATCTGCTTTTTATTTGCAAAAGAAGATCGTTCACCCTGAGCCTCTCTGTGTGTACTTTAAAGTTTGAGCGAAGTTTATGATTACCGTTTCCATGCCATTATTAATTATCACAAGTACACTATTCTTAAAACTATTTTCCATATTCGTCATCCGAATATCCATTCAATTTAAATGTAGTATTACAAAAAACAATTTAATGAAAGAAAAAGAATTTAACTTATTACAGTTATATACGAGAGTATCATATCTCGCGAACACATCAGAGGCAAAAATAAAGTCGCAAAATTTCGGAATTCAAGATCCCACTATTGATAATAATCATGTCAACCAATTCCAATCACACAAGATGAGTCAATTTCACATGACGTAACAAAATTATTCAAATCAGAAACTCATCATATGCGTATACCAGTATTGGTTGAAACAGGTTATTCAGCTAAGATTTGAGCCTTACCTGCTCCAGGTGGGTAAGGGGTCGTCGTAACTGGGTCCGATGGGTAGTTCCTGAGACCATAACTGTCGTGCGAGAAGTCTCCCGCGGCGACCATCGCTGCGGTCATCCGCCCTCTGTCGTCCCCCGAGGGTGTCAGATACGCCTGCGAGTGGTGGTGCCCGGCGTCCACCGGATGGTGGTGCCTCGTCGTCGTGTATGGCGCGTAATTGCACCAACTCTGCGAGAAGCTCTGGTGACAGCTGGACACCGCAGGATCGGCCCCAGCGGTGCCAGACGATCCCGTGGAGGACGTCGTCGTGGACGCCGCGCCAGTCGAGTTGTACGACTTATAGTCCGAGCTGGCGCCAGGAGTAGCCGAGGTAGCCGCCGCGGGCGACCAGAAGCTCAGCGTGGAGACCTTCCTGTCCCGGGCCGGGCCCGAGCTGGACGACGGGTCAGCCAGGTTGTAGTAAGTTGGGGGGTTGCCCCCCACGTAGCTCTGGTGGTGGTTCAGGGGTGGTTCCGCCCCAGCGGAGCTGGAGTAGTGTGGCTCCTGGTTGTGGTGCGGGCTGTAGCTCCAGCCCCCCTGGGAGCCCGCGGAGTGCGAGTGCCGAATCACCCCCTGGCTGGCTGTCTCCACACAGGTGACGTCGCCGTAGGTGGAGCCCGGCGTGTTGCTGATCCTCTTGGCGGGTATGTGCAGCGGCCCGGTGGCGCTGTTCGAGGCGACAGACGAGGGGGAGGTAGAGCTGCCGCTGGCCTGGCCGGTGGCTGGTGCCACTGCGGTCGCAACCGTGGATGCCGATGCGCCAGGTGAAGTTGGGGTGGTGGCCTGCTGGTGGGTCCCAGTTGACGACTGGATTGAGATCAGCGAGGTTGAGGGCACGGGCGGACTGTCGTCGTAAAGGGCACCATTCATCATCGCCCACCAGGCTACCCCGGAGGTATTCCCCGCTCCGGTGGCTGTGCCCATTGGCGCGACCGAGCCAGGATGGCCCATGCCGGTGCCGCAGAGCGGCGGGGGTGGCACATTGTCGTACAGTATGGCCGTTGAGCAAGCCACGTGATCGGCGATGGTGCAAATAGCGATGATTGATGGCGCGGTTGGTGGTGTCAAACAAGGTCGCAACGATCAGTCAAGGTTAACAACAAATGGTGGCGCAATTGTATCGCTCAACAGCAGGACGGTTGCAAACAGGTAGTAGACATCGACGATTGGCACGTCATCGCGGTCGTAGTGTCAATCGTTCAGGGTTTCAGTGTTCCAGGTTGGAGCGCGTGCAGCAAGACGAGTAGGGGGACCGACAGACGAAAGGAGGGGGGAGGACGGAAATTGCGGGACGGGAAACGCGCGATGAACACCAGTGTATGTAATTATTGTCGATGATTGCACAGAGAGAATTTTGCAGATGTCACACGTGGATTGAGAATAATCAGTTGGTTGAATGCAGCAGCGGATGAAACAAAAAAATTAGAACGAAAAACACTTTAGTATGTTGCAACTTCAAGCTTCTTTTCGAAGTCAGCAGTAACAATAATTCTTTCTTCGTGTTAAGAGTTTTTTTATGTACTAAGAACTTTGTACAAGACACATGATTATAAAACACTTGGCAATCATATATATATATAGTTAAATAACAATTTTTCGGAGTTGGCAGGTGCCAAACAAACACTAAATCATCACTTGACCTACCAACAAAAGAACAAAATAACTCCTGTGTCACTTGTTAACGATTTTGTTTTAATTAAACAAATTAGTCTTGCCAGTTTCACAGCCGTCAGTGTATTACAACTATATGACGAGAGTGTCAGAAATAACTGGTTGGCCCTATTTTAATAACCCTCGACTATTTTGGAGCAGGTAGTCCAAAAGGGGGAACCCGGGGGGACCCTCCGCAGATCGTTAAATTACACCCAGGGGCGCAGGTAGTGGCTTTTGGGACAATAGCCCAACACAGATGCACTAATCCACACACATTAATGGAATCCCCTTTATTCTCGTGTGGCCCGCCGAGCCAAACTGAACGCCGAGTTAAACTGAGCTCGCTGCGAGTGTTGCGAGCCGCGGCTCGATGACGGAGCGGGCGCGATCTGCCGGCTCTTTTGTGAAACAGACAGGAGCCATCCCCCCATTTCCCTCTGGCTGAGTCCTGATAATCCCCTCCGCACTTCGTCCTCTTTTCACCCTCCCACTCCACCGCTGGCTGACTTTAGTCACGCACACAACAACAACAGACCAGCACAATTGCACACCTTGTCCCATAATGCCCAAGCTATCTTTATTCTTTTAAGATTTCAGCGGAATAACCAAGTTAACATGTGCTTAGTACAAAATGCACGCAACCTATGCATGACAGAGAAAAAGTTTCTTATGAAATTTTAGCCACTAGTGACTGATGTAATCGTTATAGAATTTTTTTGCTTTTTTATTGTTATTGCAGCGGTGCGAAAATTCAGTTCACGTGTGGAGATCAATCATGATGCATTTATCAGTGTTTGAATGATGATTGAGGTGACTTGAAAGAGGAAAAAGTAGTTGCGAAATTTTCGAATGCAGTTTTTGTGATGAAGATTAAGATTATTTTGGTTGATAAGAATTTCGCTGGGAGCTAATTTTACATTATTTTTTGAGAATGAGAAACAATTCGGAAACAAGTTTTAAATTTTTGGTTAATAATAAGTTAAATCTAGCAATACTTGCAGTGATACATTTTTATAAACTAAAAAATTGCAAAATATATAACTTAGACATTTCTAATCGATGGTCTAATTTGAAATATACTGAGAAAATAATTTAAGTTTTACTCAGTCTGATGAACAGCATTTATGTAAAATTTGTATAAAATTTACACAAATTTAGGTCTACTTTTTAAATAAAAGTGATTTAAATTTACAGAAAGTGTAATCACAGAAACACTGAATGGGTAATAAATGAACCCCAGCGCTCTTTTGAAATTCTCTAATTCATGGTTTTTTCATATCATTATTTAGATCACTTATTCAGCATCATAAAGTAAAGTAAGTTTGATAAAAATATTTTAATCACATTCTTCATTGAAAAACTACAAAATATAACCTATAAAATTGCTTTTTTATAGAAAAAAAACATGTGCAAATTGGTATTGAGAATTTGGGTACGTTTGTTACCCAGTCGATACTTTATGATAAAGTAATAATAATAATATAGTGCTTCTAGGCTTAAATAAGTGTTTTGTAAACGATTTTGAAGAACTGATTAAACAATTTTTATGTTTCCACAAAATATTAACAGTTGCATAAAAAATCCTTAAATTATTATGCATATTTTTCTTATGCCTTAAATAATAAAACAAAACTTATTATTAACATTTTGAAAAAAATTCAAACTTAACAATTTTTTTTCTAAGTTTTATATAGGCTTTATAAACAGATGATTAATTGAACAAATTAAAAACTGCAATTTGTACGTATTCGTTATTTCTTAAAATGTAATAAGCTTTGAAAATTTATTAAATATTCGAAAAGAAAAAGGTATAACACATTATACACGAATTTTCATTTTTATTATATTTGATTATGAAAATAAAATATCTAAAATAATTATTTAAAAAAAATAACTATTTTCTTAAAAATACTTATAAAAATCATACAAAATTAAATGAACCTTGAATTGTTTAATTCACTTATTGGTTATTTTAAATAATGTTCTTATTGATCATTTTAAACAAGAAACTCAATAAATACACTGCTTCTAAAATATGCATGCAGTATATTATTACATTTGATATTAAACTTTTAAAATTTTACATTTAAAAAAATACTGTAATTTCATTTCGATTCCTAATTTATTTTCTCCCACAACTGCAAGAAAAGTGGAATTTTACATAATAGAAAAAGAGTTGTCGATAATTTATAACCCTTTCTATTACGTTTATAAGAAAACATTTCTTTCATCATCATTATACCGTAAATAACATAAATTTTCTTTAGAATCGTTTAGAAAAAACTTAAACACGAATAATTTCTTTTTTTATTTAATGAATTAATAAATTGTTTTGTCTATTCATTTTGATTTATTCAATAATTAACATAAGTATTTTTAAATAAATAAAAAAATCTAGTAAAAAATTGTTAAACGTTCTATAGTTTTTTACGTCGGAAGTTTATAATGACATTTTGAATATTCAATTTACAATTTCTAAATCATTTGTGTACAAAACGCCACTGATTTGTAAACTTAGTTAAAAATTTATTTGTTTTTTTTTTCTTAATGCCGACAATAAGATCACGTTGAATATATATACTTTTTGTATGAGACCATATCTCAACTGTAAAATGTTGTCTTAATCAGTTTTCTAATTTTCTATTTACAGAATCAAAGATATTTAACTTGATATACAGTTAAAGTAGCTTTATCAAGAAATCTTTTTTAAAAAACTGTTAAACCTGCCTCACTAAAAAAATTTTGCACC
>JABFPM010002036.1:0-17884 GCA_022817325.1 Idris sp. 1 HC-2018 | reverse complement strand
TTTGTGGCTGTATTTTCTGAACTACGATTCGAGGTGACAGTTGTTCGTTCGACATGCTCTTAAAGGATTCTAAACACTGTAAATTGGCCGTCAAAAAAAGTCAGCCAACGAAAAAGATAGGATAAGAGAAGGTTTTCTTGTACCCATTGTGTTTGACTTGCTTGTTTCCGCCGTAAACAACTTTGTACTTTGTACATTCTATGTAAATGAAAACGGAAAAACGGTCATTGTAACTTCATTTACGGTCTAATCTCAAAATGCTTTGGATACTTAACAATTGTTAATGATAGGATTATCTTGTTGTAGTGAACGGCAGACTGGTATAATGGGATTTATAAATATTTTTGTAGCATATTGAATGTAACTGAAACTCTTATATGAATTTTGTTGTGTACAATTAAATACAAAGAACATTTTCCATGGAAAAATAGTCAACTTGATGCAAAAGTTATTTTAATTAGTGAAAAAACTTACTTTTGGTTACCGAATACATTTTCAAAGTGAAAATAACAATTTATATGACATTATTTGGCTTGTTTAAAATTTTTAATCGAATGATACTATAAAAATACAATTTAAATTAAAAATCCAAGTGAAATAACTTAATTATTCAAATGTATAAACCATTATAATACATCAATCAGTTTAATAAGAATTTTTCACCGTTAGAAGTGTCTAACACATTCATTCATACATTTAATTTATCACCTTTCCTCGATTCATTAATTACAATAACATGAAAAATAAATTGCTGAATTTTTCTATCGACGATTCATCATTTCTATGCTAACACATCGCGGCCTACTGTAGATTCCGCGGCATAATCATTATATGCTAATAAAACTATAAATACCGGCATCGTCGAATAAATCATTGCACTCACCGTCTAACACAATACACCGCTTATGAATGCAATTACCATTTTAAACAAATTGCGCCAAGTGTTGACGATTTCTCCGTTACTTTCTAATTCGTCACTTTTAATTGCCGTTCCTACGAATTGAACGGCTAATTTGCATAAACTAATTTGTTATTGTTCCAACCGCAAAGTTGCACCACATTGGAATAAACAAATTTCCGATTAACATAATTGAGTTGTATATTTAACGTCAAGTGTTGTCTTTCTTTGTTTAAGAAAAGAAATTTCCACGAATTGTGGATTAGCATTTTGAAATAATGCACTTGGTAATTGCATTAATCGAGGGCAGGCTAAAGCTCGTTCAATTAACGTTTTTCGCGTTTCAACTTCTCAGTTTTGTTTAAGATATGTATTGACCGGGACCAGTTTTTTTCGTAACCTCGTTTCATTCATTAAACTTTTCAATCTCGAATGCCACGCGGTGTTTTGTCTTTCACAGTAACTGGGAATAATTCAAGTAAGCCTAAAGACAGGATGCACCGGCGATCAATAACACAGATCACGTACAACTCAATGATTGTGCTCAGTGCATTCACCTCTCGAATAATCCACGTTCTTAGTCAGAGTGTCGCGACTTCAAGTATCTTATTTGTTGATGTTTGTTATTTTGTAGTGCAAAGCTTTAGCATTTTAGAATATTCAACCATTTTTGTCAATTTCGAGAAAAATTTTGACTCCATTAGAGACTTTCTTCAATGTAAAATCATTAAACACAATCTTCAGGTCTGACAATTTTTTAAAATGCATTGCCACTTATTTTGAATTTCCTTTAACGAAAGCAGAGCACTTTTTACGAACGTGCAAAGTTTCAGTAATAGGCTGAAGGATTTTTCTCAATGACTGTTTGGTACTTCAAAATAAGGATGGACCAAATTCTACAAGTTTTTGTTACTGCAAGTCTTCGTCGATTTTGGTTTACCATCTTCAATGCTGCGCACGTCATTCGATGCAAGAACTCCAGTTACAAGGTACTTCGTCAATGGATCACAAGCATGAATGAAATACGGAAATTTCAATATTCAATCTACACGTTTATTTGTACTATTTAATAATTTAATAAATGTATTTCTCATTAAATATTTTTTGAGATTCAAATTGTGATTATAAAATGAACTGCCAAGTGATTTACAAAAATCTATACAAATAGGAAAAGTTGCAATGCAAAACTGATGTTTCGTGCATGTAGCTACTCAATTTCACTGCAGCAAGAAACAAATTAAAGCTAAGACAAGAGAACTACTAAACAAAGCTTGTGGGAAGGTTGACGGTTTATCATAGGACTGGAGCAAATCGCGGCTCTGAGTGTCCGCTGTAAAATTGTTTTGCGATCTCATCTTCGTTGATGCTTCCCACGCAGAAAAGTTGCCGGCTAATTTCTCCTTGCCTTCGTGATATCCATCAAGCGTGGTTCACGGTGTTACATAAAGCACTTTAATATATACAATAAGCAAATGCGCTCGTACGCGCAAAAGAGTTAGCTCGTTGACATTCATAGTGCACAACAACCGACGCCTTGGCCTTCGATAATTCGCGACGTTTCATTTGCGTTTAAATGATATGTACATAATCATTATTCCGATCTTAAGCCTTTTTGTTCGAAGAAAGAATAGAAGTGAGTTTTTTTGTTTAACAACAATTGTTACAATTGAAAAAGTTTCAAGGTGGGCTTATAAGAGTCGAGATAAATCTTTTTCAGATGAAATGGTAGCAGACAAAAACTGTATACTTGTTTCAGCATTCAAATGTAATATTTGTATTTATTTATAAAGAAAGAATTTTTAAACTAACCGATTATTTTATTGTAATGAATTTGTCTTTCTGATAGCCTCAGCACAACATGTTTAGAGTTCAAACAGTCCAACTGTAAGAAAAATTACCACACACGACGCTGTTACAATAAGCATGCATCAGCAAAGTAACCGCATGGTTACATTAACAAACAATGGTTCCGTGACGTCGAACAGGAGCTTCAATGGGGAAATGCACGGAAGCTGCTGCCGTCAGTTTATGTCCGATACTCACGCCGCATCGAATTATCAAGCATTTCTCAAAACTCATTGTCTGTACGTGCAATTAAATATCTATTTTAAGATTGTCAAATAAAAATATTGATGATAACGAATGATGAGTTAATAAAAAACAAAAAAATGCGTAGTAACATCTGGCACACAATACATAACCATAAAATATATTTTTTTTTTTACTTAAAAAATAATTATTTGATGTGACTATTGAGTTTTATTATTAAAAATCGAAGCATTAGGTGAGGCCATATTATGTAAATAAATGTTATATATGCCCTGGTACTTTAATGTCGTTTTTACTGCTTTGGAAGTCATTAAATTTAATGTACCTTTTTTGCATTCACTAATATTACGCGGACCAACTATATCGAAGCACTCACTGATAAAATTATACATTTGCTTATTATTGAAGTCTCATGAAATAATGGTATTTTACTTTACTAGTAGATACAGCAGAGGCTTTTCCCACCGAGTGAGAAGGACAGCACGAGCGAAGCGAATATCTGTCTATGCTCACGAGTGAGAAAGCCTTTGCTACGTCCAGTAGTTGAATAATTTCTTTTCCTTACGAGAGTGGGAAAAGTAATTACTTTTACCGCATGTGTAAGGAAAAAAGTTTAACGGGTTTATGACTCTTTGTAAATACCTCCATGAAATTTTTTATCGCCTTATATTTTTTCAGCTTGTCAGTGCGGTTTTATCAGTACATTTATTAAATTTTTTTGGTTTTTGCTCATATTTTCCAAATAGTAGGAAATTAATTTTCTTTTTTTGGAATTATAACACATTTTTTTTAAATTATATATCAACAATTCTACAGATATTTTCCTTTTAGAGATTTTTTCATTTATTTAATTAACCATTTTAAAGGTGTCCTCTTAGCCAGAATGGCCAGAATTTTCACGGCTAAAAGAAAAATTTCTGTGGAATTGCTCATAAAGTGAATATATGACTACCGTGTTAATAAAACAATCATTTAATTTACCACACAAGAAGCAAAATTAAAAAATAATATTATTAAACGAGTTTTGAACTTTGTTACGTTCACAATCATAACAAAATTATTCATTCTTCGTATCATCATTTTTGAATTCATAACGACCCAATCTAACAAAGACTGACGCCTCACTTTGCAGATTGGTCGCGATGATTCACAATAGAATAAGATCATGCAAGTATGAGTCACAACTTGCATCGTGATATTAACATACTCTTGTATTTTGTATACGACGAAATGTTATTTCAACGTTATCTATCATTTGTAATAAAGTATTTTTACTAATAAGTGCTTGCTTAGTTTTTGTATCCAGTCAGACACAAACGTATTTCAACAAAAGATGAATTCATCAACAAATAAACTGTGATAAGCATTCAAATATATCAACTTTTTTTGTGTAAATTTTAGTATATTATATCAACTATGTTAATTTTGTTGTTACAGCACGCCTCATACATAAAATAAACATGTTCAATATACCAGGAAAAGATTTTTTGACAATTAAAATTATTCTTACAAAAAAAGAGGAAAACAATACTTGACACAATAAATCTAAACTGACAGCCGCATATATTTATTTTCAAACCGCGAACCCATGTCGGTTTAAATGAAAATTGACCCCACAAATGAGCTGGGTCATCCCTCGTCAAAAGGCATTGTGCATCGGGGTCAACTGAACTGAATTTGCGGAGGCCTTTTTGTCGCAGACTTTGAGTCCCGTTGTGTTAGGTTGACTTTGCAACAACAACAAAAAAAAGATATCTCGAAAATCTTTGCCAATGACCACAAAAGAGCCGTGAACACGCGTAACAATGTTTCGCAATTTTGTTGCTCGTGTTTTTCGCGTTCGCGATCTGTAATAGCAGCAATCAAGATCCACTTGACACGCGTGCCACCGAACCACGTCAGGCCTTTTGATAATCCCGCCTCTTATTTCGTAGGGGAATCCCCCAACCCGCAACGAGAAAAGTACGAAGAAGAGAAGGAAACTGTATACCCAGGAAGGAATGTGAGACCTTTAAAAGGACCGCACCGAGACGCTGTTTTAAGCATGCGCGATATGCACCAAACGGGTTTTAGTTTCATTTTGATGCAAAAAAGCACGCTGACCATTCGACTTTATTATTTTTTTCGTCAGAGGTTTTTCTTATTTCTTAGTCCTCTGCTTCAGGCCACTTACAATTTCTGCCCCCTCCTCACTTCTCGTTTTTTCCATTGCTTTTTTCTGACCCTTGTTTTGGATCGCAATGTTTATTTGCGATTGGGAACAGTCGCACTTGCCATCATAATTGAGTATTAATACGTGCCCGGGCGTGTTTGCAGTGATAATAATAAAAGAGTCTTGTTAGTTTTTCGGCTTTCTTATTTTTCGTTTGCCTCTCTGCGGTCACTGTGTAATTCATTCGGAGTATTTAGATTGAAAATATTGGTTTAAAAATTGGACATGACAACAAATGGGGGGATAATTTAAATTTGACAATGAGGAAGATAAGCCTTTTTTTCGTTTTTGTTTTTGTTGTTGCAAGCTTATACATACGTTTCTGATTTAGCGGAGCCTTTTAATGGGAGTAAATAAATAATTTGAAGTACGCCTTTAATAAAAAGTGTAGCAGCCCTGTCTTTGCATTATCTTTCTTCTTGTATGTCGGTCTGCTGGACATTAACCAGCATAGTAATGTAAAGTTATATCGCCAGCCAATAAGATATTCTGCAAAAAAAACGTGGATAATGCATTTATATATTTTATGCGCTGAGAAAAAGTTTATTATTTTTGTAATGAAATCGAGATTATTGGAAAAAGAAAGTGTTTTTTTAATGCTGCTTCTTTAATTTGTTTGATATAAAATTGAATGCACTGTAATTCAAAATTGTAAAAAAATCTAAACTTAAAAGTTAAATTAGAATTTAAAAACTAAAGAAAACTAAAACAAGTGGAATTGTCAATGAAAACCAAAACATGTATGGAAACTGCACTTGGTACACGGTGTTTTAAATACAACTTTATTGAAGACACATCTATCAAACCCACAACTTTGTAACTTGCTGAAAAAATATGAAAACACTGAAAATAATTTTATTAAGTTAAGATAATTCCGAAAATAACAACTGGTAAAGTTGATTACCTCTTCAACATGTAACACGATTGATAAAATGCAATATTAATTTAAAAATCATTCCATGATATCATCATTTTATATATATATCTATTTATCTTTAAAGGCAGCGGTCGCAATAACATGTAAGAGTCATCATCGATCGAATTCAGTACATCAACCTCCACAACACCTACTCATCGTTCTTAAAAGCTCACAAACAAAATGGAAAGAGCAATAAATTCGGAACAAAACGCCAAAGCCAAATGCCAATATTGCGGTTGTGTATGGCCCCACGATTGCTTTCATTCAGCCTTCTTATTTCATTATTTTGCTCAGTTCTGCAGCCGTAACAGACACCGGCTCACCTTCTTGCAGAACATCTTATCGATTTTCTTCTGAGTCCTGACTGGGCACGGCTTTATATATGTATCTCGACGCCGCAAACCACAAACAAAGTGTCAATGTCTCATTGCGTGAGATAATACAAGCTTTTCTTCGTCTACGAAGTCTTTGTATCAACTCCTGCACTCAGAATCTTCGCCGTAATGACGTAGGACGTCGCACAAACTTAGCACATCTTTCGCTCGGCCAAACCTGAAAGTTAATCGACCCGATGGCTCCGCCGTTCAGTTAAATGACAAAGAGAAAAACGTGACATGACGTGTTCCACATTTTTTTCGATATACCGTTGTTGTTTTAATGAATTATCTACCTTAAATTGAACGAGCCCACCAGCGCAAAAAATTGCCAAACGTTTCATCTCAAAACTTTTATCAAGATCAAACTTAAAATCCATGTTTGTTTTCTTACTTGAGTTAATTTTTATACTGATTAAGAAATCGGTGGGAAGAAAGATTTATTAATGATTTGTAGCAACTCAAGGATTACTTAAAAATACTATTAAAATTTATCGTTTAAAGTGATTATTATTATCTATACGAAGAGAAATTTTCCAAAATTTTTAACTGATATTAGAAGAAACAATAAAAATTACGTTTCATTTTGTCAAACATCGAAATTATAAACTTGTTTGTTGAAACACTTTAAAAATGTACAAAGGTATAAAATATGTTTTATGGTATTTATTATTAAATATAAGTTTAACTTTGGTAAATTATATACAATTTAAAATAAATGTATTCAGGGTTATAAACCGAGCTCGTAGTATAGTGCGTTAGTGGACCAGGTGAGCATCAGGGCGGTAGCGAGTTCAAATCTTGCTGTCGGTCACTTTTTCAAGGTTGTCATGGTTTCCTTGATAGGACACAAATGCAGAAATGATTCCTCTAAAAAATCGGGCCACAACCCGTACTACCCCTTTTCTACGAATTATTATTCAAGTATATTATCTAGTATTTTATATCCTGCCCGTATACACTGATGCGTGTATAGAGTTATTCAGTGTTATAAATGTTTAATCAAATTTTAAGTATAAGTAAATTATTTAGTTACACTCACAAAAAATCGGTAACATTTACTACAACATTTTAGTCGGTTCTTTGGTCAACTTATCTTTAACTAAGTACTCGGTATGTAGTAAACTGAACCATACATGACAGTTATTGTATTTGAATGTTGTAAAAGAACATTTTTTGTTTGATACGTAACCGTAAATATATAGATGTTAAATCGAACAATAAAAATATTATTCTATTTAATGAATGAATCTTCAGTATATTAAAATTTATCAGTTATTATAATTCATGATTTTAAATCCATTACAAAAAATGATGTATACCTAATTTTAAACTATCAGTGAAAAATTGTACTGAGCTTGTCAACTTTTTTAATTTCAAATGTTTTGAGTAATACAAATCTTTATTTCAGTCATTTCTACTACATAAATTATATTGACCATAAAGCTGACTAGAAAATATAGTTAACGTGAATATAGTCACGTTAACTGATACTCTAGTTGTATTTACTATATTTTCACTTGTATTAACTATAAATGCCTCAACCATGAACATACAGTTAAATTATCAACGTGATTTTTCCTGAATGTATATTTCTATAAATATTAGTCAATTGGCAGTAATTTCTGAAAAAATTCTGACAAACTTATATTCTAAAAAAATATTATTTGACTGAAATAAATATCTGACATCGAGAGTTACCCAAAATGTCTACTTCACCCAATTGTGAAAAAAAAAATTCAAACTTAATCACAGGAATCTAATTATTCAATAAAAAATAGCTTGTGCTGCAATTCCGAGTTTTCCCAAGTCGGCACACGCATCTCGGATTGTCTTTGAGTACAAATGAATCTCAAGGTAGCGTGCGGAATTAATTATTTTTTAACAGAGTTGCAGACTATAAAAATGAAGCGTTTTACGAGTTAAGCCAATCAGGAAAATAAAATTGACTGCGGCACAAGATGGAATACAAAATCAAGATGAGCATTTCAAAAACACACAAATATGTGTGAGTTCTTGCGAAGGCGCAACATTATTTAACAGTCGACGCACTTTCGCTTGCAATCAAACGGTTGACCAATTACAAAGAAATCACATGTTTTCTTCAGCGATGTGGTTTGAATTTCAATTCTTCAATGAATATTCTGCTTTAAAAAAACAACAGTAAAAGACAAATTAATTTAGACAAAAAATTATAATCTTGATGTATAAAATGCTTTTTAACTTCAATAATTTAAACTAATATAATGTAATTAACTAAACCCAATATTAAATGATTTTTATATGCGAACAAATGTGAGTTGACATGACTAACGTTGCTGCATTCTTTGATTAATGTATTTCTTTGAGGTCCTTGAGACCGATATCTCGACATTTAGTTACAAGACAGTTTTCTCATTCCTTTACACAAAAAATGTCGATAAAAGCTACTTATTTCGAAGCAGCGGATCTAATTGAACATAAACTTCCATAATGCACGCGGCTTATTTCGTCACTGTTTAACACACAACAATCGATAAAGTGTTGCACAACGTTACCGCACGATCGCATAATTATGGATATAAATCGGCACATAAATCGACGTGCGATAGAGATAAGCATGCAAACGTATTAGCACTGTAATTAATAATTATGGCAATTGTACATTGTAGTGTTACCGGTACTATCTTACGACGACATCATTTGTCATCATTATTTGCAAAAAGCATTTGATATCCGTACAAGAAAGTGCAGTCGTGGCCTATCACTTGCTATGCATTAATTCAATAAAAGTGTAAAGACATTATGCAATTTTATTGATAAAACAGAATGAACCGGATTAAGTGTTGGTTACATTTTATTATTTCACGATTAATGAGATATAATAGAACACTGTAAGTGGAATAGTTAGTCAATTGATTAAAGCACTTGGATAATTTCAATATTGGTTAATTATTTGCTAGATAACAATTATATTCAGTTTAAATATTCATAATTAAATTTTAATTAACGCAAAGTAAATTAAATGAATTGATATCTGCATTTTTTGTTATAATGAAGTAACGGTACTGGAAATTGTATAGTATAAGTGTTTTAAAAAATTACAACAATTTGTAAGAAAGAATCGAAGCAATGAGGACAAATTGATAAAAAATATGAATTAACATAAGTTTTGTGTCTCATTTTGTGTACACAGTTTTTGAGTAAAAAAAGTTTACGTTTTCTCGCGCAAAAACACAGTGACAATCGAGCATTTCCATATTATTTTATAAGTAAGGTTCATACGTCGTCTTGATAAATTGGCCGGGACCAATATGTGTGATCAAATTCCTATCATTATTCAAAATTCGTTGGCCTAAGGTGCATTAGAAGAGCCAGAGTCTTGTGGGCATAGCCACCGAGTTATTATATACCCAAGCGAATGTAGTGCACGAAATTGCAGAGAAACGTGTGTGTGGTCCGTCCATCATCGCGAATTACAGACAATTTAGTGGCCATGAAAGTGTGCCTTCTCGAGCGCAAATTTCAACTTAATACTCCCTTATCAATAAAACTTAAGCGATAGCTTGTGGATGAAGTGATTTGGCAATTATATTTTTTTGGCAAAGTGTTAATAATGTCAGCCAAAATGCACTTCTTCAGACAAAAATAATTGGTGAAAAAAGATCACAATCAATTTTCTTTTTTGCTTTTTCTTATAAGATAAAAAAATTAATATACAAAATTATCCTTTCGAATCAAATGTAAGTTTAGCTCAAATTTACATATCGGTTCGATGTATAAAGAGTGTATAATCGCAATTTATGTGATTCGGATCAATAAGAAGTCGAATTATCATAAACAGGATCTGGCATGATCTTTCCTACTTGACACGAATCGGGTCTAATGTTGCAAAGACGACAGAAACATTCGTACAAACGCCTCTCAGGTTTCCACTCGACTGATCAAATATTTCCTGAATCATATATTACCGAGGATATTACCTTGGGAGAAGTGCCGGATTGGAATTTAATGAGCTATCATTATTACTTCCATAGCGTGGCCATAGGAGATTTGCACACATGGATAATTTTGAGTACACCTAATGTGAAATTCTATTCACAACAAATTTGACCGAAAAATGCTAGTTTCTTAAACTTCATTTTCTCAATTTCAAGTTATAATATAAAGTTAAAATGAAATCGAAAAATATTCATGTAATTTAAGTTTGAACAAAATATCTAGTCGCACAAAATATTTCAACCACAATTATCTAGCTGTTTTTAAATTTTTTCATGTCATCCAAATATCTTAAAAAAGTGTAACTCTTAGTAATTAATTCACAATTTTTACTAATAAAAGTAAAAATTAAATCTTTCTTGAGCATGTAGTTTTTCAGGTGTAATTACATCTTTTATTTAAAAATATTGAATTAACCATATCAAATAAGTACATCACAATTTTCCAGTAATCAAATACAAAATTCCTTTTTTTTTAATTTAAAAATAACTTTCAGATTAACAACCAAACTGCTTTTGTATTTTGATTTAAAATGATGCCCAAAATTAACGATTTCGTGTGAAACAAACATTTGCCAGACAATTCCACAATCTTTTACGATGAAAAAATGTAAGTGCATTTAAAGTTAATGTTATTAAGATAAGTATATATAGCATATTACTTCGACACTTTAATATGTCTTTTCTTCTCAGACAAATATTTACAATGCTGGATATTCTTAAATCTATAATGAAATGTACATAAATTAAATATTATTAAATGAAAGAATTCACAAGTGTTGTCTCAAGTAGAATAAAATACAGGTAGTAACATCTGTAATAGCCAATCCACCTTTCATGATAGTAATATTTGCACCCACACATCGAACAAACATTGTAGGTGCAGCAGGGTGCTGATAACGTTGACATACCACATAACATCTATAAATGCGATATCACAGTATAAATGAAACAGACAAATCCTCAGTAATTATAAATTAATAATATCAATATGAGCTTTATTCGAGAAATAATTATTATTGTAATTTATCAAATCCTAAAATAACTTGAAGTATAAAGTGTAATCTACACGAAAATTAATGTATAATAATTAAAAATTTTTAGTTTCTTTCAATATAAGAAAAATTTTCCTAAAAACAAGAAGTTATAAGCTTGATTAATTTACTATAAAGTATTTTTCATAGTTTCAAAATTAATAGCATCCAATGTTTTATGATTGATAATTTCAAAAAAGTTTGGAGGCATGTTAGTAAATTGTTACATATCATATTTCTTAAATGTTTAAAAACTTTCTTGATTAGCAATTTATCTGAAAAAACCATTATAGAAATTAAAAATTTACGTGAAAAATGATAATGGGAAAAATAAAGGTATGACTTGTTTCAGCCAGCCATTTCTCACTGTATAAAACAGCAACAATTTAGCTTGATTTAGTATATAGTTAAGTACATTTAATGTACCGGCAAACATCCTACAGAAGCTCGATAGATTGCGTATACTTATTTATGTGTGGCTCGACGTTTCCGCCCCTTCCGCACTGCGGACGTTGACACTGTTTTCCAGCAGTTCTGTTCTTACTGCTCGTTGTCACTTTGAGATCCGCACTTGCATAATACGAAGCTGATTAAATCTTCATCGTTTCAATCATAAAATAATTATCAACTACGTGCGATTAAAACATAAATTGCATTTCATCTATAAATCTTAATCGTCCCATTAAAAATAAATTTGTTAATTACAAGTTTGACTTTAAACTCGGATGCAGTTAAACTTTTTTATTTCGCCTTTTAACTCTCAAACTGTCATATCAAGAAATGCTAATGAAGTTGACAATTTTTTGTGAGGACTTTAGTGTGAAGTTTTAATTTGCTGCAGAAAGTGATGCACACAAAATCTTTGCTTTAATTCATTCGAACCTTCGATAAAGCAAGAAATATATTACGAATGTTATAATCTATAACAGTTTATCGAAAATTAGCATACCATTCATTAGTTGAAACTTATTAAGTTACAAAGTTTAGTCAGCTTCCATTAAAGTATTAAAGTATTACATCCAGTACGAATTGCATGAAAAATTTTTAAATGAAAAAAAAGTTTTAATTTTATTATCTTGTGTATTTTACGTTGCCCTGTTAGATTGCTTTACTTATACCCTTCATCGCAACTTTCTAAAATTATCATTTCATTATTATACAAGCTCACAGATATATTGTTGATTACTTTTTTTTATTATTAAAATAACAACTGCCAATTAAATTTAAAAGTTAATGAGAAATATGTTTTATATTTAAAAGTAAATAAGAAATTGCTTATGTTATCAATTTGGAATTGAGTTTCAGCGTAGAATATAATTGTAACAAAAATGATCCCAGATTAAATTTGTAATATTTGATGATTGTGTTTCGTGATATAAATAACGAGAAGAGTTCATCTATCCTTCAGATATAGTTAATTTTTATTCGGCCTACGTTCACGACATGTAAAACATACGACTGAGTTCTTGTAAAGTATGTATCACACTCCTTATCGGACTGTCCTCATACGCAAAACCATATTAGTGCAGCCCACGTAGCAAAAGTACTCGGGTAAACCGGACCCTATATTAGCAGTTTGACTGCCAAGACCTGTTGATGAAAAAGCCTACAGGTGTCATCAAATGATAAGACTCATTGTAACTTATAGATAAAGGGCCACACACTGAGGTATGTTTATTTACTCAACTTGTTAATTGAACTTATTGCAAAATTTTAATTTGAAAAATAAATTCAACATTTTGAGTTGAACATTTAAAAAGTCAAATTTAATTAACATTTAAATTATTTTAATTCAATTTTGACAAAGATTACTTCTGAGTTATTCTAAGTATAAGCATAATTTCAAGTTAATTATTGCTACAACTAAAATTGGCGTATATATAATAACGTCGTGTTATCTGCTCAGACATTTAATGAAATAAAATGTCAGAGCGATGTGAAGCAAGTGCAGCTATGTATCTCATCGTTAATTAGTCATCTCGCATTTTACAAACCGAGTGTGTCGAGTTCCGAGAGAATATGAGACGCGACGAACAAACATGTTTGGTGTGACATGCGGTAGTGAAACACAAGAGTTAACGAGACTGCGAAAAACAATAACTAATTTGGTCAATTGGACAGGCGATTAGCCGCAATTATTCTTAGTGTTGTGCGTTACTTAACGATACGTCTGACTGATTCAGTTATTTAACATCGCTTTCTGTGTCATCGGAAGTTTTTTATATACTCTTTTCAATTGAACAAAATATTTAGTTCACTTTTTTATTGAATCATTAATGCTGTTCTCTCTTTTTAATGTACAATTTATGAACAATTAGATCTAAATTTATTATTTTTTTAAGTTAAATCAAATTATAAATAATTTCTGATATATTATTCTCAGTTTATAGGATTGTTGACAACTGAACTTTTTTTTGTTTTTATTTTATTCTTACACCCGCTTTCACGTGTTTGTTTATACGGAGGGAAAGGAGAAAATACTAATCTACGTTACTTTAGTCGAGTATAAATTAGTGTGGTAAAATTTTAATCATGAAAGTAGAATATTATTAAGGGAAGGGTGGGGAGTAAAAAGGGGAAGGAACGTACGGGTAGTGACCCGAAAAGTGGAACCACCCCCGCATTTGCGTTTCGCCAAGGAAACCACGAAAACCTTGCCAAAGTAGCCGGCAGTTCAAAGCGTTACCACTAAACCAAACTAGCTCGGTCTTGACAACTGAACTTTATTTAATTTATTTCTAATATAATTGTTGTAATAATTATTTTAGTGACATTTTTTCTATAAAACTCATATTAGAGGCTATGAAATGAAATGATAACTTCCAAACATGACAATGTATAGGGGAGAGTGGGGGAAAGTGACATGGCAAAGGGAAAACGTTTATCGTGACTACAGTTTGCCTGAAATCATTATTAATTTTGATTTTTCTTGATAATTGGACTGTCAGTTAAAAATGTATTCAAAGCATAGCTAATTTATACAATAATATGTAGATCTACACTTTAATTTTAAAGAACAACGAAATTATTTTTTTTTTATTTTTAAGAAGATAAAGTGACATGCCTAATGAAATATTAAAAAATAAGTTTACTATTGATGAAATATAATTATTATTTTATTATTTTAGCGTTAATTAAGTCGAGTAATACACAGAAAAACATTAAAATAATCATTAATTGTTAATTAAATATTATTATAACTCAAATACAAAAATTCTTCATTTTCAAATAATTCGCATTATTGCTAAGTTCACTGCTTCGGTTTACTATCTTGAATTCGTTTTTTTCTCGTTGTTTTCTATTAGGAATATAATTTTTATAATAGAAATATAAATGTAATAAAATCCTGATGATATCAGGATATATTTACATATTATGTTAACCATATCGTATTGTAACAAAACACTGCAAAATTGCAGTACATTTTGCAACATATTTACTTGAAAAATAAAGCTACACTTCATAAATCCACAATGTATACAGCAAAAATCAAGTTTAACTAGAAAAAGTTAAGTATTTTACTCCATTTTTCTAGTATTACTATAATTTTGTTGTATGCACACAGTTGTATAACTTGATAAATTGAAAAAAACAACTGAAAATTGATCAAATTTTAATTGAAATTTGAAAACTAAAGTGCACTAAAAAATATACACGCTAGTAAATATCTGTGGCTTATTGTTAAAACAAATTAACTCCATTTTTCATGTTTTCTTCGTAGTGAAGAAATACACAATGGAGTCATGATATTTTTACCGCAAACTTAAGTTATTGTGCGTTTTTTTCTGAAATGTCATTGATTTTTTACTCAAAATCGACATTTTTTGACATTTTAGCACATAAAACAAGCAGAAAATCGGCAGATAATTATTTTTAAACAATTTAAAAGCTTTTCTTACGAATAAATTTCATTAAAGATAATTAAATAATAAGAATGTATGATCCTGTGCTTAAATAAACAGTTATAATTCTAAGAAATTTAAAAATATTCATTCTGACCTAAGAAACAAACTTTTTGGCCAACGGACATGGATTTTCTCTTATATTAACGTAAGAATTCGAAAAATAATCTTGAAAACAAAGTCCAAAATTAGAAGCATTTTTTGATTCATATAATGTGATTAAAAATAATGAAATAAGGTTAAAATTAGAAAAAATATACAAAAATAATAATTTAGCTCCACGGGACCCTTTAATACTCTTTGACACTCCCAGTACTCTCGTGATACTATCGCGACTCTTGTTACTCTTTTGAGTATATTGTGACACGATAGTCTTTCGGTATTCTTTGATACTCTCCAGTATTCCCAGTACTCTTTCAAAGAGTACTTAGTGGGCAATCCTTTGGAAATATCATTGATTTTTCGCTAAAAATCAACATTATTTGACATTTAAGCTCATAAAACAAGAAATTGGACGAGTAGCTGCTTTTAAATAATGTAGAACTTTTTTTAAACATTCTTAAAAAGAAATTTTATATACATTTTCTTATTTTAAGAAAATAGATTAAGTTATGTTAAAAATTCTTCAAAACCTCAAAAACCGCATTTAAATTCCATGTAAAAGTTCGCCCTCTTACAGGCACTATTTAATATTGCCGGATTTGGCTAAAAATTTAACTGAGTCATTTTTTCAGTATTTTAAATAAGATTTTGGGTTGCCAGCAACAAAATTCCAACTTTGCCAAAATAACGATCACTCTAACATGTACCGTATTATATTTCACGAAATTTGTTCTCGTTATAACATTATACAATTTTATTAATATTACTTAATATAATAAAAATGTAATAATTGTAAAAAAATTGATTATTACATTATGCCAATTTTACTTTGAAAATTACATTCCGATTCATTTATAATCCACTATCTATTATAATCATGATAATAAAATATGACACAAAGAGATAACTTTTTTACAAGGTTATCTTTTTTGTGATAAAATTTCAATATAAATAGAGAACCCTATCGAATCTTACAATCACAACAGTAGGACCACTCTTCGCTTTAAGAACAAATTACGAATTTCTTCGATGTTAAAAAACCCTCGGAGCTGGTTAGAAATTTGAAAAATTCATTCTTTACTAATAATATCTCCATAAGACTTAATCTGTTTTTTGTTTTCTTATTTACAGCAAATGTTATTCCAAATTTCAATTTCGACAATAATGAAATTGTGGGTGGAAAACGAGTACCAATAGAAGATTATCCATACCAAGTATCCTTGCTTCGTATGGGCTTCCACTTTTGCGGCGGAAGCATCTTGACTGAATACTACATCATACATCTGCCGGTCACTGTGCCGGAATGATGGACAATCCCGATTCTTTGGTGAAAGCAGGATTAAATTACATTGGTCAGGAGGGTACTTATCACAAGATACTTTGGGTAAAGATGCATGAGGATTTCCATGTATCCGTGAGCACTGTTCCTATAAATGACATTGCGATAGCCAGGTCATATTGCTCTATATTAATCAAAATACGAAATCGAAGCAAACTTTTTGTTCGATAGTCTCATGATAAAATTATACCTGTTCAGATCTGATTAACAAATATTTATATAATTTTATAAACAAGCTCATGTCTGAACATACAATTTAATCAGATTTTATCAACTCAAGTATTATTTTATAAAAGTATTTAAATGTGTAAAAAGTGTTTAAATTATTCCATGACTGATCGAACCTGTACATACTTACACTGCGAAAAATGTTTTCTTACTGTAAGACTATTTTTGTCCCAAAATTTCAGAACATTTAAAAGTCTTAAGCAATGTGTCTGACATTCAGAATTTGATCTTGCCGTAAGATGTTTGAAATCTTAACATAAGTATTAAATAATTCGTTCACGAAATACGTGTAATAATTTTATATAAAGTTGCCTGTCTTTTTAAAAACAGAAGTATTCAATATGGATCGAAATAAATGTGAAATGTGTCATTTCATCGGGCAAACACCCACAATTTTATTAAAGCATGTTTTACGTTTGCATCGACATGATCCTTTATTGAAAATAGCATGCAAATTTAACAACTGCTATGCTACATTCAGACAGTGGGATTCTTTTCGAAAACACGTTTATCGAAAACACTCAGATCAAAATATTGATTTTGATGATCATATTCGAGAAGAATATAATCCGCTGCCCGAAAATCCAGGTAAATACTGAAAATGGATTAATTTATAATATTTTTGAATATAGGTTAGGTTCGAAAAATTTGGAGCAAAAGTTTATTTTGATTAATTAAGAAAAAATAAAATGAAAATTATTAAATTTTATTTGACAATGTTTCAAAAATATATCGTAATAATTTTATAATCTTCAAAAAGAGCAAAAGTTAGTATATTTTAAGTTAATATAATTTTTATACTAAATTGCTTAAATTTATTTATAGATATTTAAATTTATTATTATTTTAA
>JABFPM010002035.1:0-17889 GCA_022817325.1 Idris sp. 1 HC-2018 | reverse complement strand
TTTATATATAGATTTATACATTTATTCTAATGAGTATAAATTTTGATCGTAATTATGGGCTGACTAAAGCATTATTTTTTTATATAGTATATTTATATATTCTGATAAAATTCTAAACAAATTTCAAAATAAAATAAGTTATTCTTAACAAACATTTTTTTCACTAAAAGCTATCAAATTTTATCACTATTGAAATAAAAATATTTTTAAGTGCTTTGATTTTTTGTCTTATAATTTAAAACAAGCTTAAAATTTCGTGCATTTGATCGTATAAAGATACTCTAGTGGATGCAATAGTAGTGTTCGTGAAATTAAGTGACTAAATAATTATCAAGATCATAATTAATTAGAATCAACTTTTTCGTTACTTACATTTTAATTTATAAAAATAAAAAAAAAATATTGAACAAAATAATTTAGAATATTAGTATTTTATGCTCCACATAATCTTTAAAGAAAACATTTATAAACTTGATTTTTTGAACGTACAAAAAATAAAACAAAAAAAAAGAATAATAAGAACTCAGCTATATTCTATTCTACAATAAGCTCGAACTTGTCGACGTCTTCAAACGACTGGTTGATTTCATTCATCCATCGCAATTCCTCTGGCGACACTTTTCTCGTTTTTTCTTTTTTAATTTTCTTCTTCTGTGTCACTTTTCGTTTCTTCATTTTTTTCTCTTCAATATCCTCATCATTTTCATAATCATCTTCTTCTTCAGATGAGTAAGAAACGTTTCTCTTTCTTGTGTACGAGTGTACTGCAGGCTGAAAAAGTAAAAACAACATTAGTTTAATTTTAATTTAAATCATATTAAATTTTTTAACAACAAATTATTTACCTTTCCAAAGTGAGTGGGTTCCTTAACATTATCAAAAAGATTCACTGTATTATTTTCCTTAGCAGAAAAGCTGTCCACATCAAAGGTGTTTGACCAATCCTGCAGACTCGTATTGTCAGTGAACGATTCTTTGTTGGAACCATTTTGAACCTCTTCGACCTGATAAACCTCATTTTCAATTGCTTTTACCAAATATTTAACAGTCGGCGAATGTGTACTTTTCTTTAAATTAGCGAAACATTTCAGGGGTTGTTTCTTTTGTTTTAAGGCTTTGTCGGAATTTAATTTAGACTCATCAAAGTCGACAGTCTGCTTTGTAATATCAAACCCAAAAGCATTTTCCACATCGAAAATATTGTTGTTGTTTTCTGTCGGAGCTAACTTTTCAACTTCTTCAACAGTCTTCGGTATTTCTACGTGAATTTTAACTGTGTCATTATAATGTTCTATATTGGGAATGTCATCAACATTATTTATCCTGTCATCATTTGTCATTTCAAAGTCATTATCTGCATGTGAGATTCCGTTTAAGTTCACATTGTTATCGGGTTTTTGAACATTTTTTTCCAGCACTCTGAGATTACCATTTTTTTCCTTAATTGTTGTGACATCGTCAGCGTTCAAAATCTCGTCATAGTCTGGAACCACATTATCAGAAGAGTTCGATATATTTTGATTCGTATTTTCTCTCAGTGGAATAACCGGCGCTTTCACAACTTTCGACGGTGGCTTTTCGATAACCGCTTCAACGACAATTTGGTTCTCTTTTAAGGGTTCAATGTTTTCTTTGACCGCAATTTGCTTAACAACAGACTGCTGATTTTTATTCTTCAGTCCTCGTTTCTCCCTAAGTTGCTTGTTAGGCGAAATTTTTCGGTCAAATCTGTTCTCCTTCTGTACGGTGTGTTCATTCTGCTTAACTGAAGGCTGCAAAATCTTATTCTGCAGACCTTGTCTTGGAGTACTTATCTGATTGGCATTTCCAAGAACTTTTCGTTCGAAATAAGCATTATTAATAGGTGTACTTTGAACAATACTTTTGTACGATGAAAATTTTCTTAGTGGTGAATTTGTGTTGTCCACAATGTTTCGCTCTTTTAACGGTGAAAAACGGTTTAATTCTTTCAGTGAAGTAAAATCGTTTGTTGGTGATTTTTGAGAAAACACGGTAGTCTTGCGGAAAGGATTGACACTTTTCTGTTTTTTTCTGGGAGAAAGTGGAATTCGCTCTTTTTCTGAAAGAACCTGCTTTGACACCACCTTGATTTGGTTTTTAGCTGTCTCGTTATTTTTCGGTGTCTGATGAATTTCTTTGTTTTCCTGATTTTCATCGTCGAAATGATCCTCATTGTTAGAGTGGTCGTCATTATTAAAATGATCGTCATTGTTTAAATCATCTTCATTGTCTACTGGGATCGTTTCTTTTGGAACTTCTGGGACATCATTTTTAATAGTTGTTTGAGAGAAAGCATTTGTTTTACGGAAAGGATTGATACTCAGTGGGGCAGACTTAAATGGGACTGATTTTTTGTTTTGGATTTCGTCAGTGATGTCTGTGAAAGCAACTTGTTTCGTCTGACGGTTTCCTTTCATGTCAACTTCCGTGGACTTTTCTTCCATGACAATTTTTTCAGTATCTTTCAGTTCTGGAGACTTTTTCTTTGAGATTTGTTTTTGTGTGGTTTTTTTGGCTGTATTCTTCTCCTTTGTAATCAATTTTTCAGCCATCTTTTCTTCCGGAACTTCTTCTTTGTTGACCACTTTTTTAATAATTTTGGGCAACTTATAGTAATTACGTTTAACTGGTTTCTTTTTGGCATCGAAAAATTTCGTGTCAACAAAAACAATTTGATTTTTTATGGAAGATTTGAAGAATTTCTTTTCCTGTTTTTTATCGGAGATCTCGGAATTAACGTTTTCTTTAACAATGTGCAGTTGTTTTTGCATTTCGTCAACGGTGGTTGTTTTTGGAGAGGCTTGTTTTAGGGCAGCTCTTTTTAATGGAACTACTTTTTTGGATTGGACAGTTTTTCTGTTTCTAACAGCTATGGATGTTCCTGAAGTCGAAGGACTTTCTTCATTTTCGTCAAATGAAAAAACCCTTTGCAATTGATAAGACAATCTTTTTGACTTTCTTTTCGCTGCAACTGGTTTTTTCACTGGAAAAAAATTATTTTATTAAAAACTAAAGTACAAAATATGTTATTAATTTTTTTCAATTAAATTAATTCTCAGCGTTAATAACGTTATAAAATTAAAAAGAATAAAATTGAAAGTGAAATAAAATATATTTAATTTTAGAAAAGTAAAATTAGCTAGATTTTATTTTGAAAATTTTATCTTATAATTATTTTGCAATGCAATGAAGATATTTTGAATAATGAAATAAGATAAAAAAAATGTCTTTCATCTTTCAAATATATTTACATTTAGAAGCATAATTCTTAAGTAATGCTTAAAAATAATATTTTGAATTGCAATACAAAATCATTTTTCAACATTAAAATTAAATTTTATTTTTAAAACAATGAAAAGAATGTAAATAACTTTAATTTATTTATATTTACCTGTATTTTCTATTGTTGCACTATCAGTTGTTTTTATAAATTTGTTTTTCCTCGGACCATTATTTGGACTTTTCCGAGACATTACTTTCTTTTTGGGCCCCGCCGTTGTTTCTTTTTTCTCGTCCCTTTGTTTTAGCTTTTTGGTCCCATTTTCAGCCTTTTTCGATTGGCTGTCACTCTCCTCGATTGTTCGTTTACGAATTCGTAATCGAGTTTCCATGTTTACGATATAAAATGTGCAAAGAACACTGAAAATAACAAAACAAAGTTGTTAAAACCAAGTAACTTTAACTTATAGTTTGTGATTCAAGCTCTTTTTTACAATAGGATCTTGTAATCAAGTGAAAATAAAACTTTTCAAATGTTTTGATTGTTTCGATTTATTCAATGTTTTTCACTGAATTAAACAATTCAAATATACAAATTTGATGTATGAAAAATTGATTTTTCACGAATAACACACCTTTTTATGGAACATTAAGTCAACTAACATTAACAATTAAACAATATTGCCACAAAACACAAAATTTCGTCTCAACACTTTGTAAGGCACATGCATCTAACGTACTTTCATTTCAAATAGCTGCCGACCAATCACGTGGCTTCTTTTTGTTAGCGCCGTTCTAAGGCTTGTTGATATGTTCAAGCAGTTCAAGCAGTTCAAGCAATTAATTAATAAAAAATATGTTAATTGCAAAATTATTAATTGAAAGCCTTAAAATCAATTTTATTTAAAAGTCTACAAATTAATTTTATTAAACTGTATCACTTTAAGTTGAATTCTAAAATATGTAGAAAAATATTTTTGTTGCGATACAGCCTTAATGTACTAAAATTTCTGAAAAAAAAGTTTTTCAATAACATTTTACACTTTTACGTTTATTGAGTTTTTATTTTTAACCGAAAATAATTATTCCCTCTTTGCTTAATACATGAGTTTTCATATATATTTCATTTCCTCGTTTCATGAAATTCGAACTTAATATATGAATATGGTATAAATTCATGCAACTCCGTGACTTTAATCATTATATCGTAATATCGCATATTCGTATTTGCGATTTACTATATAACTGTTTATAACCTTAAAAATACAGTGAAACGCCGTATATCTGAAAGAATAGATACAAAGGTTATGATTACTCGTCTTTTCATTCTTTACTTAATTTAAGGTCAGTGTTTACACTGGTAGTATATGTTGTACGTAAAAACAAAACCGGTATGCACAGTCAATTCATAATTAACATTTTCTAAATGCATTTTTTATTTCTTTCTACTGGATATATAAAAAACATAATTTATTGTTTGCCAGCTCATTTGAAGATTTGAACAAATTGTTCCAAGAATTACTTCAATATTTTTTATTTTAATGTTGTATTTTTAATCATTAGACACTGATTTAAATATATAATAATAAATGTCAATGCCAAAAACTCTTGAGATGAAATTTCAGATAATTCTAGAATGCAGAGTTGATTGTTAACCACGTTAGAACATTCAGCTTTGAATATTTTTTTGGTTCTTGAATAAGGAACATTTTAATTAAAATTGTAATATTTCTATAGTTTTTATATTGACAACTTATTTTTGTTACTAATATTTCATTGTATCAAACGATTTCCAGTAATTAATTGAATTAGTATAGTCTTAATAGTATTTTAATAATAACGTCTCTCAAATATATCTTTATTTTTTTTCAGAATTCTAATTTACTTCCAACTACTAATTGTTATTTATAATTCCAACTGAAACGATGAAAACCATGGCAAATCACTACGTAGTAACAGCTCATAAACCAACAGCTGTTACTGCTTGTGTAACTGGTAATTGTTCACAATATTTATGTAAAAAAATAACATTTATCAAGATTGCCAAAAAAAAAATAATAATTATACTTTATTTTTATTTTGCAGGTAATTTTACATCACCAACAGATTTAAACTTAATTTTGGCCAAGAACATGCGTTTAGAGATATATTTAGTTACTCCAGAAGGTTTGCGACCTTTAAAAGAAGTTGGAATCTACGGGAAAATTGCTGTCATAAAATTCTTCAGACCTCCAGTAAATTGAAAACTAATATTTCAGTTATATTATTTTAAAAATAAAAATTTACGCATGATTAATGAGTACTATTTAAAAAATTTTCAGCATGAGAAAAAAGACTTACTATTTTTGTTAACCACTCGTTACAATGCAATGATTCTTGAATGTATTGGCGAGGAGGAGGACATTGAAATTATTACCAAGGCCCACGGAAACGTGGCAGACCGTATTGGCAAAGCTTCAGAGACCGGAATCAAAGCAATTATAGATCCAAAAGCTCGTGTCATTGGTCTGAGACTTTACGACGGACTGTTCAAAATTATACCTTTAGAAAAAGACAATCCTGAGTTAAAGGCCTCTTCAATCAGAATGGACGAACAACAAGTGCAGGATGTCAATTTCTTACACGGATGTGCAAATCCAACCTTGATACTTATTTATCAAGACATGAATGGCCGGCACGTGAAAACACATGAAATTTCATTAAGGGATAAAGAATTTGTTAAAACTCCCTGGCGACAGGACAATGTAGAACGAGAAGCTATGATGGTATTTTTTTATTATCATTTTTTTTTTCTTTGTTTGAATTATTTAAGATAATAATTGTAATTTTTTCTCAGGTGATTCCTGTTCCTTCTCCAATTTGCGGAGCTATTATTATTGGCCAAGAGAGTATTTTATATCATGATGGCACCACGTACATAGCTGTGGTACCGCCAATCATTAAACAAAGCACAATCACGTGTTACGCGAAGGTTGACAATCAGGGACAGCGTTACTTGCTGGGTGACATGGCAGGTCACCTTTTCATGCTTTTTTTGGAGCAAGAAAAGAAGCCAGACGGCTCGATGGTGGTTAAAGATTTGAAAGTCGAATTGCTTGGCGAGATCAGTATTCCCGAATGTATCACTTATCTTGACAATGGAGTGATTTTCATTGGCAGTCGGCTGGGAGATTCACAGCTTATCAAACTTAATACTAAAGCCGATGAAAATGGATCTTACTGCAAATTAATGGAAACATTTACCAATTTAGCTCCCATTGTAGACATGACTATAGGTACAATTCTTCAAAATGTTAATTTTTTATATAAAAAAAATGAATAGATACTAATGTTTACATTTCTTTTAGTGGATCTCGAGAGACAAGGTCAAGGTCAATTAGTGACGTGTTCTGGAGCATTCAAAGAAGGTTCCCTGAGAATAATAAGAAACGGTATTGGCATTCAAGAACATGCGAGTATGGATTTACCTGGAATCAAAGGAATGTGGGCTCTTAAAGTAAGAACTTTTAATTTACTTTATTTACTTTATATATATTCAATTTTGTTATACAAATGTATCCCTTTCCAGGTTGGAGGTGGCAATTTCGATAATACCCTTGTTCTTTCGTTCGTCGGTCACACAAGAATTCTAATGTTAAACGGTGACGAAGTGGAGGAAACCGAAATGTCCGGTTTCGTAGCCGAGGAACAAACTTTACACGCGGCCAATGTGACCGACGACATAATGATCCAGATCACAACAACATCGGCGCGACTCATATCAAACGAATCGAAATCTGTTATATCGATTTGGGAGCCATTAAACAAACGCATGATCAGCGTAGTCGACTGTGTTGGTTCGCAGATACTCTGCGCAACTGGCAGCGACCTCTTCTACTTGGAGGTTCACTGCAGTCAAATTGTCCCCAAAGGAACGACCACCCTGCAACACGAGGTTGCCTGTCTGAACATTTCCCCGCTAGAGGGCAACGAGGCTCACGTCGCCGCGGTCGGCCTTTGGACCGACATTTCGGTTCGCATATTAACTCTACCGAGTCTCGAAGAAATCAACAAGGAACTGCTCGGTGGCGAGATCATCCCGAGATCGATTTTAATGACATGCTTCGAGATGAATACATATCTGCTCTGTGCACTAGGAGACGGTAGCATGTACTATTTTACACTGCACAAAAAAACTGGCATGCTGTCGGATAAAAAGAAAGTTACTTTGGGAACGCAGCCGACGGTTTTGCGAACGTTTAGGTACTTTTTTAGTCTTTGGAATTATAATTTTTATGAGATATATTTATTATATATTTAATGTTTATTTCAGATCATTGTCAACGACGAATGTATTTGCTTGTTCCGATAGACCAACAGTTATTTACAGTTCCAATCACAAGCTTGTGTTTAGCAATGTTAATTTGAAAGAAGTTATTCACATGTGTTCTTTGAATGCAGAAACTTATCCAGACAGTCTTGCACTTGCAACCGACAGTACTGTGACTATCGGCAAAATTGATGAGATTCAAAAACTTCATATTCGTACTATTCCTTTGGGCGAGTCTCCACGAAGGATTGCCTATCAGGTGTTTTATCAATTTTAACTTGAAAATGTCAATTTTATTTTTTAATTCTTATTATCTAAAATTTCCCTTTGTATTTTATTTAAAGAATACAACGTAATAATGTAGTTCTAATGATTCTTAAATCGCAACTATGCGTCTGCATTCTAAATTTATTATTATATAATCGTATCATTAAATATTATTTAAAAAAATCATTTTTCATAATAACAAAAAGGAGGCAAATTTATCTTTTAGGGGTATATATTGTCTGTCTGGTGAAGAACACAAAATAACTATTCATAATTTATTTTTCCAGGAAACATCACAAACATTTGGAGTGATAACAATGCGAGTTGACATGCTCGACAGCGGCATAGTCCGGCCATCCGCGTCGACTCTCGCTGCGTCGACGTCAAACAGTCGCGAGCCTCACTCGTCGACAGCTTCGCACAACAAGCCCAGTCATCCTGTAAGTGAGACTGGCCAGGAAGTGGAGGTGCACAATTTGCTAGTGATAAATCAGCACACATTTGAGGTGTTGCACGCGCACGCACTTTTGCCAACCGAGTACGCAATGTCGTTGATATCAACGAAACTGGGATCCGATCAGACGTCCTACTACATTGTTGGCACAGCTTTCGTGAATCCCGACGAGCCTGTTCCCAAAATGGGAAGAATCATTCTGTTTCACTGGAGTGACGGTAAATTTATTCACGTCGCCGACAAGGAGATCAAAGGCGCCTGTTACTCGTTGGTAGAATTTAATGGAAAATTATTGGCGAGCATCAACAGCACTGTACGACTCTTTGAGTGGACCGCCGAAAAGGAACTCCGACTCGAGTGCAGCAATTTCAATCACATTATGGCGTTGTTCTTGAAAACCAAGGGAGATTTTGTACTTGTCGGGGATCTTATGAGATCGTTGACACTGTTGCAGTACAAAACGATGGAAGGCAGTTTCGAAGAAATTGCCAGGGATTATAATCCGAATTGGATGACTGCGATTGAAATTTTGGACGACGACACATTCCTCGGCGCGGAAAATTGTTTTAACTTGTTTGTCTGTCAGAAAGATAGGTATATAGGATTTTTTTTTATTTTTATAAATAAATAGATTTTGACTATAATTAAAAGAAAAATAATATATATTTTGTGATGTTTGTACAGTGCTGCTACTTCAGAGGAAGAGAGGCAACAGATGCAGGAAGTCGGTCAGTTCCATTTGGGCGATATGGTTAATGTTTTCAGGCATGGCTCGTTGGTGATGCAACATCTCGGTGAATCCAGCACACCGACACAGGGCTGCGTGCTTTATGGCACCACAAGTGGCGCCATTGGCTTAGTAACGCAAATCCCGTCAGGATTCTATGACTTTCTCCGAAATTTGGAGGACAAATTAACGTCAGTGATCAAAAGTGTCGGCAAAATTGAGCACACTTTTTGGAGAAGTTTTAATACAGATTTGAAAATTGAGCAGTGTGAGGGATTCATCGATGGGGATCTTATTGAGAGCTTCTTGGATCTGAGTCATGATAAAATGTCCGAGGTAGCCTCGGGATTAGTTGTAAGTTTCAACTTAAGAGAATACTTTTTTTTAATTAAAAAATTATCTTTCCAAATTATTTTCTTGTGAGCTTATTTTTGTTTTGTTAATTTTCAGATTGACGATGGAACTGGAATGAAAAAAGAATCAACGGTTGATGATTTAGTAAAAATTGTAGAAGATCTCACTAGAATACATTGAGAACAAAGTAAAATTTGTATATTGACCAATATACCTATATTTACCAAGTATTCGTTTAATTACTTCTCAAGATGATAAGTATTATTTAAAAAGTCAACCTTTTGAAATAAATTCTGTAATCATTTGAGTGCTTACAATGTAAATATATTGATTAATGTTATAATAAGTGAATGTTATGTCATTATTTACGTAATAAACGCTATACTTATATTATATATCAAATCATTGAAGATTGTGGATCAAAAAAGACGAAAAAAATTAGTAAATGACATCCAAATATTTAATCATTGTCTTTTTAAACCCTCAGTTGCGGTTAAAACTACGCAGTTTTGTCTATAAGAAAATATTGTTTTATAATATTATCTTTTCCAATAAATCTAATGAATAAAGACAACAGTGTATATCAGTGTTTAAATTTAAAATAATTTTGAATTTAATTTAATCAATAAAATAAACTAAATATTTTGTTAACAATACTACAAATAATTATTTTTTAATAAACTAGTCATTTTTAACAGATATTTTTTAATCTCTTTCTCTCTCTCTCTCTCTCTTTCTTATCGACCAAAGTAAAAAATATTGATTTATATTATAAAATATTTTTTTTCAGAATGATTATTAAATTTCCAATTACAAATTTAAAATCGTTTCAATATCCTGTAAATATACTCGATAAATTTAATGTTTAATTTACTTCTCCTCAGTTATCAAAGATCAATATAAAATTAAACCGTGGCCTCAACTGTTGCGTCAGCTATTACTATTACGTGTTATATAGTAACGTGCCCACAATAGAATTTTGAAGAGATAATTTGTTTGCGATAATCAGCCAATAATCCACAAATATGGGTAAAAAATTGGAAGCCAAAATTGGACCGTCCATTCTGAATGCAGATTTATGCAATTTACAAGATGAATCACAACGTCTTTTGGACAGCGGAGCCGATTATCTTCACTTGGATGTTATGGACGGACACTTTGTTCCTAACCTGTCTTTCGGTCATCCTATCGTAAAGTGCCTTAGAAATAAAATTAAAGATGCGTTTTTTGAAACTCACATGATGGTTTCAAATCCAGAGCAAGTAAATAAAAAAATAATAATTCATAATAACAACTTAAAAAAATAATTATAAAGTAAGAACTAACTTATAATCCAAGTTTAATAATAAAATTGTGCTACATAAATATATAATCATTTTGGTAGAGAGTCAGTTTTTCCAATTCATATTTTCCAATCTATTGTTACCAAAGGACATTTTTTCCCAACATTTTTATGTTCCAAAGTACATTGTTTCCAAGAAATTATTTATAATAAAGTAAGATTATAAGAATCAAAATCCTCGTCATTTACAGAATCGTAGAGAAAAAATTTTTCACCTGAAAAAGTTGTTTAAAAATTATTCGGCAAATTTTTCAACTCACCCAATGATGATGGATTAGAAGGCATATTTCTTTGTCTTACGCGTTGTTAAGTTTTCGTTAGATTCCTGCGTTCTGGAAAGTGCGACAGCACTGATACTTCTAAATCACGTAATTCAAGAGCCAGTATCTGAGCTGGAGGAGCTTCTGGATTTTCAGCAGCTTTATGTTTTATTCGATTTTCAATTTTTTTACTTGTAATTTCTTCAGAATTTGGTGCATGATCGTGTCCACCTGCTTTTATAACTTCCACCCCGTCTTCCGTATTTACTGTGATAGCTCGCGTATCACATTCAGGGTATTTTTTACATCTCCAGTACGTACGATCTTTTGGTCACGAATGGTAATAATATAAAAACTCTTCATAAGATAAAAAAGAATTTTTATTTCCATCTGCGTGAATTAGTTCAGCCGTCATTTTTGTGCACTTCACTAATACTGTAGTGAATAAATAAATAAATGAAATACAGACATTTGTTTGTAAATAAATCATAATCAAGACATCTATCATGATTTAAACTAAATTGATTTAAATTAATTATAAATTTATCAATTAAAAATCGGTCGATAAATTACAAACTGGAAGTTGTAACTTAATTTAATTTTTGATTGCAGATGGCATGAATAATTTTATTAATAATTTAAATAATTTTAGTTTAAATTTTTGGATTTACTGGAAATATTTATTGGAAAAATTGTTACCAAGTCTCATAGTTTTATTTGAATAATAATTTATTTTTTTATCTTTTATTAATAAAATTTTTGTAGTGGATCGAACCAATGGCAGACGCAAATGTAGACCAATATACATTCCACATTGAACCTGTTGAAGATGTTCCATTAGTTTGCAGAAAAGTTCGAGAAGCAGGAATGAAGGTATTTTTTAATTATATTTAAAAAATAAAATACTACATTTTCGTATTAAAAATTTTTTATTCAACATTTAATTGCAGGTAGGAGTTGCTCTTAAACCCGGAACCCCTGTGGACGTAGTAACAAATTATGTTGACCTAGCTGACATGGTTCTGGTAATGACAGTAGAGCCAGGATTCGGGGGTCAAAAATTCATGGAACCAATGATGAAAAAAGTCGAATGGCTGAGAAAAAATTATCCAACCTTGGACATAGAAGTGGACGGTGGAGTTGGCCCCAACACAATTCAAGCTTGTGCTAACGTAAGCAAAAGTTTAAAATCACCATTCATTTCAAATTTCAACTTCAAATTGAATATTGCAAACATTTTTTGCAGGCTGGAGCAAACATGATTGTGTCCGGGACCGCAGTGATTGGATCATCTGACCCACAAAAAGTAATTCAATGTTTGAAAAATACGGTTAACAATGCTTTGCAACAGTGACAATAAACCAATTTTTATATCTCGACATTTTGTACATCATTAATTAAATCGGTACACTTTGTATATACAACAATACATTTTTTAATCAGAAACTTCGTTGCAACTAACGTTTTTACTAACTGATTTTTCGTCAAATTCGTTTAAAAACTGAACTACTTCTGGTGTCGGAAATTTCGCTAAAAATTTGCTTCTCAATTCCGCCAGCGACACGAGTATTGCTTCTTCAGTTCTGATCGTTCTAGAACCTTGCATCGGACACGTGTTGACATAGCGCTGAAAAAGTAAACTCGGGTCATCAACATCCAACTTTGAATCTGCCTCGAGAGCAGCTTCCAGTCCAGCCAGACCGCCAAATACAATCAAACCGTGGTTGTATTGCAGACTTTTTGCCGCAATGTCGTCCACAGATTCTCCCTTGTCTGACGTTCCAATAGCCAAATCATATCCACCTTTGTACGGACACTTGGCGAAAATGTCCGACAAACAGTTGGCCAGTCTCACCGAGTAACCCCAGTAAAGGCCGGCCAATTTTGGTGCCCGTGGTGGTACCACTTCGCCTCTCATTTTTTTCGGATTCGGCTGGTTAGGGGCAATTTTGACGGTGACACGAGTCCCCGCGTCGAGAACCTTGTCGATAATCACTTCGTTGTACAAGCCCACGTTTACGAACGAGCCTCTGCCAGGCTTCGTTGGCTTATTTGTGATTATTCCTTCTCGGTACAGAGACATGTCATGCTGTCTCAAGTGGTGGGGAGCGTCAAGGGGGTTCAAAACTCCTGCATGCTGAAACAAATTTTATTTTGTACTTTTTTTTAAAAAAAAAACTTAATTTAAAAAATAGTGAAAACTGTTATTTAAAAATGCGAGAATTTCAGAAATAAAATTTCACCTTTACAAATAAATTGAATTAAGATTTTTATGTTAAACATTGAATGTTAATTTAAAAACAAAAAAATATAAAAAAACTTACTTGCAAATCGGCGTGTAGTGGGAAAATAAATTTTCTTAGGTACTGCGGGCATTCTAAGTACTGCAATATTCTGGCCAACTGCAAACAAGCGATTCGAGCTTCTCCAAACGATTCGTCTTTTCTCAATTTTTTCTTGTCATTCTCTGTTACTTCGCCCTGATCGTCGAACACAACGACCTCGTCGATTTTGTATATACATGCGGCACGCGCTATTTGACCTGCCAAATAAACTCTCAGTGGAACAGACTGTGCGTTGTCCAAAATTGAACCAGGCACTGCGATACTCAGGGTGGACAAATTCTTTTTTGCTTCCTTACTACTGGCAGAAGCTTTTTCTACAATTGCCTGCTCTTTTTCCTTGTTTTTCAATTCCTTTTCGGCTTTTTTAATCAACTTTTCTTCGCGCCACTTTTTTTGCTCCTCCTTTCGAGCTTTTATTTCAGCGTAACTCCTTTTTTGCGGTACAATAGACATTTTTATAAAATACAATATCGTTTTCGAGGTTATGTTTAACAATTTTGTAAACAGACAAACACGTGATTCATTTTTTCATAAATGTTGCCAACACTGTATCATTGTTACCAGTAAAAGAATACATTTAAGCGCAAAATTTAAAAAAAACTATTTTTTTAAAATCTAATATTAAAACTTTTAATTAAATATTTGTTTATAGAAGTTAAAAAAAATTGGAAATAAACGTTTTGAAGCATAAGACAATTTTTAGACAAGAAAGTTACTTTTACAATAATCAATAATAAAATAGTTTCTTGAAAAAAAATTGTACACATCAATTATTCCAAGTAAAATTTTTTTTAATTTGTCAGAAAATCTTGACAAAAAGTCTGTTTTTGTTTAGTTCTTCAGTTTTAGATAACGTAATGTTTCAAAACTTTTAAATTAACAAAGTTTTTATACGCTAAAAGCGAAATTGCTGACGCATTCGTTCCGCTCTCAAAAGTGGAAATAAGTTGATACACTATAGGTCGTATCTACGGGAAAGGTGAAAGGCGTTTTGGGACGAGCATTCACAAGTCAGAACAATATAATCAAACTCAGTGGAGCATCCGCATTGTCTGTTTAATGTTTCATCGGACCTGAAAAAGGTCTGACGCGCGACTTGTTACGTGTCTTCATTCGAGATCTCTGAAACGGTGTAACAACAATTACAACTGGTGACAGTGCTTATCTTTTAATGCGCTGTTTCACGTCATTTTCTGTTCATCATATTTTCTCGAACTTTTAATATTGACACAATTCATGTTTTTGTTCATTTTTTAAAATGGGTACCTCCTCATCAAAAGACCAACAAAAAGTCCAGTAAGTTTTTTTCATACTCTGAAAATAAAAATTAATCAGTTTTACAATGATGACAGTTTATTTAAAATAAATAGTTTGTATGTACAATAAAATTGTTAGTATTATTTTTAATTTTTAAATGAATATATACTTTTTTTAGTTTAAATTAATTTTTATTTTTAATTAAAATGTTGTTTTTTTGTTATTTTTTTTTAATGTTGAGAATGACAAATCCGTCAAAAAGTGATTGATTGTTTACATTTTCCATTTTTTAATGCATTTGAATATTAAATGTTTGGAATTTACTTCTTGTTTATTAAAATTGTAAAAAAACAAAGAAACTTTGCAAGTTATATCTGCATAACTTATTAATAAGGTTTACACTTTTATTTACAAAAATAATTAATTTATTATGTACAAACAACGTGATTAATCAAGTTTGTTTGTTTGTTTATTTGTTTGTTTTTATATTTATATTTAATTAACCTGTCATATCCACCTAAAATATCACAAAGTGGACCTATTTGGAGCAAAAATTTAATTAACAAATGTTAAGTTTTAAATATCATTACCTGAATTTGATGTGAGTAACTTTTGAAATAAACTATATATTAATTTGTACAAATCAAGTTGAAAAAATTGCACTAATTCAAAAATGAATTATTATGAAGGTGTCTTTTTATGAAAATCATAGTCAATTAATTCTATAAAATTATAATTTAAAAAAATATCAAATTTCTATTAGAAAACCGTAATGCATACTTATAATGCATATTTATAAGGAACGTAAATTAAAATTCTGGGTACAATACGCTTCAAAATTTCAAATCATTAATAGAAATGTCAACTAAAAGCAATGTAGATATTTAATTAATAACCGAAATTACAAAATTGTCAAATTTTCCTACAAAACATAAAGAACTTTCGAAAAGTAAAAATCCTTAAATAAAAGGTTTAAGAAAGCGACAAATTTGAATGAAAAAAATTAAAATTATCAATGACTTGACACGAAAGTCGATTTTTAATGTATTTTTTTCTCTCTCATCAGTATAAAAAATACAAATAAAGTAATCACAAATTTGAAACAATTTGTAATACTTTTCCTATCATTTCTCATGCAATTGAAGGCTGATACTAACATTTCATGTGCTTGCGCAAATATAAAATATCATATACTTTTAAAATGACGTTTCATCGGCCGATATGTTCCGGGTATCGATCACGCGTCATTCCTCGGTTGAGTCCGTTTTCATCGGTTCGCGAGTTCACAATGATTAATTCTCATTATTGTTGAAAGCTACATTTTGAATTTGAAATTTGCACGCAATGTTGGCGCACAGTCTGCTCAAATGTTTCAAGTGTCAGTTACTGTCCATTATTCGCAGTTCAAGCAATCTGCACACTTCGATCAAAATCAAATCAAATAAGATATTGGACCAACCAAACAAGTAAACAATACAACTGCCAACAATATATACCTTTGTTTATTTATGCAACATTTTTTTCTTAAAATAATTTTTTTTGTCGACAAAAATATGACTTTTTATTTATTAATTAATCTACACCATTTGTTAATTATCTTTAAAATAAATCTCGCGATAAAGCAACATCGGAAGATTCTACAAACTTTTTTTCGTAATCAAAATATATAAATATGTAAATTATTGATAACATCAAAGTACAGTTAATCACACTGAATTAGTTTAAACAGCTCTTTTATTTCTCAAGTTCAAACTTGCAAAAAACGGTTTTGTTGTTATTAAAATAAAAATATTAATATACTTTTGAAGTTCAAATTTGCAAACATTCAAATGTTTTTTACTATATTGATTTGTTTGAAGAAAGATTGATTTGTCGATGATAGTTAACTCGTTGGTTTGGTTCCAAGTCGGGGAGACTTACGTGCTAGGTGCGCGCGACTCCACGATTGAAAATTTGTTCTCCCCAGTGGCGGTGCAATATGAAGTGATGCACCCCGTGGTGACGCGCGCGCTTTGGCACACACAGCACACCTAACGTTTCATGATTTCAGAGCACGCAGTTGCGCTCACGCAGATCATCGTGCCAACCGCCAACAGCAACAGAACAAAACAACCGCCATGGCTGACAGCAGTCTCGAACGCGACCAGCTCGGTCAACGCGGCATCAGCGAAGCCGCGGGCAACCTAACACGCGGCCTCGACCACATCAGAAATCCCCAGCTCAACAAGGTATTCTTATTAATTCGCACTTTTTTTGCGCGCCTCCTACCGACACGTGTCTGTCAGCTGATTATGTTTATAAACTCTGAAATTATTTAATGGAGAATAACACTTTCAAAGAGCAATTTTTTTCAATTAAAGAAATATTTATTTTATTATTTATTGAGTTGGAAATGTTCGCCTGCATTAGGAATTTATAATAGAAAAGCTTTTTGTTATTTGAACAATTAACAATCTTGTGTTAATGAGCGTGTGCTATCAATTCAAATTATAAGTTCGAAAATTGGTTGCGTATATTTAGAGGGATTGATGTAATTCAACTGGCTGATGAATGAAACCTTTGCTACGAGTTAAAAAAGACAAAAATTTATTGATTACAAGATGACAAATAATTGATTAAATCGTTTTTTTTTTTTGGTTTTGAGCATTCAAAAGTTTGTTTTGAATGATATAAACTTTGTTGATTATTAAAATTATTTTGTTGGTCGGTTAATTATAAGTTAAATTTGAAAAGCAAATGTTTTGAAAATGTTAATGAAATTCAATTTTCTCTTCATATTGTTCTAGAGTCACTGTACAATGTTCGACCTTGAACAAACATTTATCATCGACTTTGAAATTAGTATTCTGAGCATGAAAGCAGTTTCTCTGGGTGAAAAAAGAAAAAGAGTGGAAATGTTCTAATTTTCTTAAATTTTTTTGTTAAAACTCTGTTAAAGAAAAAGTTCTATCGATTTCTTGTTTTCCAATTATTCCGTGTAAAGCATTAAATTGAATTGAATGAGCTTTTTTATGGCTCACAATATTAAACTCATTTTCTTAAATGCAGTTTTAAAACAAATGGTATCTTATAATCCAAATGGTCTGATGATTTTTTTTTTCTAATTTTGATTTAATTATTTGATATAATAAAGTTAATAATATGACAAATATATTTTTATAAAATTAATAAACGTTGTATAATTGGTTAAATATTATTAGACTTTTTTTTGCCTCACTTTAATTATTTATCATTAAACCAAATAACTTATCTACAAAATGTACAAAGTATACCATAAATTGGTAATAAAAGAAATTAATAAAAATAAAATGATACGAGTATATAATGACTTCCT
>JABFPM010002034.1:0-17892 GCA_022817325.1 Idris sp. 1 HC-2018 | reverse complement strand
ACAGTACTAGATAATAATGCACTACTGAACATTTTTATTGTGAAAATTTGATGTTTTTTAATTAATTGTACTAGCATAATGAAATCCATAAAAAAGAAAGTGAATGAAAATTGTATCCCCAAAGGATTTTAAAAATTTGTATAATCAATATTAATTTAATGTTGACAGTTAAATATGCTAATTAAAAGTCGTCAAAAAAAAAGTATCACATCGATTCACTATTGACCCAAAAAATCTATAATTAATTTGAGATTGGTATTAAATCAATATCAATTTTGAATTACTGATCTCTTGGGATATCAGATACTGCTAAATTTAAAACCTATTGAACACAGCTGTTCATTTTATTTGGTCTTTTATCTTTATATACATTTAAATAACGTCCTTATGTTTCTTAAACAAATAAAAAGATATTATTGTCGATAAAATTTGCTTTTGACCTTTGCATAAGGCCGAAAAAATTGTTTACAAGTAATTTTCCTATTAAATAATTAATTTTTTGAAATGATATAACTTTACATAAATTTCTAGAACAAAATAAAATTTAATAACTGATAGATGATTCTCCCAAAGTTATTACAATGTAGTAATAAAATTAAAGGTAATCTAAAAATAGTTTATTATCACTTAATTTATATTATCTTCATTCAAAGGAGATATTATTAGAAATCAAAATTAAATTGTATCGGTTAATTTTATTACAATTAAAAATTAAAAGATCTTAAATAGTGTTAAAAATGTGTTTGATTGTTTTTTCTTTGAAAATCACTTCTGTGCAATTTTCGTCATTTGTAACAACTATCAGGCTGCAATTTTCGTTTCAAATAATGCAGCTTCATTCATAGCCGCAGTGAACGTGGCAATTTTGGTGAGCATCGTGTATAATTGAACAAAGGAATTATTGGCGCAGCTGTGAAATACCAAATGGTGCATTCAAAATATAAATCGAGTGCTAAATAATGCAACTGCAGCAACCTATGCGTGTCAATAAAGCATGTGCAGATTACAAGTTGATACCTCCGAGTATTTTGATGAGATTAAACGCATAATATAAGGTTTTGCAAATCAAAAAAAAATTATTTGCAGTACAATCGTCTGTTTTTTGCCAAAGACTGTACCCATCATTTTGCGGCTTGTCCACTTACAGTCAAGCTATTATTATAAGCAATGTTGTTTACCCGATATAGAATTACTCATTCTTTTCTTCTGACTTTGTATATTATTGCTTCTAATATGAGAAGAAAATTGTTTTTTCAAACGATGAAAAACATTTTTTTCTTTTATTAATACCACGTTCAGTTGAATCTAACTCGAGAAATCTTTTCCTAAGAGATAAAATGTTTATGTTAAAAAAGTGAAAAGATATAATTATATATAAGCATTGAAACTTTCTATTAAGTAATTTAATAAATCAACGTGTATGATACTTTTATGCAGCTACTTTAAGTAAAAAAACAAATGAAATTCAGTTTAAAATTTTGATGTTTATTTTTATTTCAGAAAATTATTTAAAATTATTGAAATATTTTCATTTATAAATATTAATGCTTGCATTATCATGTCTTATATATTGCAACGCTTGTAACAAAAACAAGATAACAACATTTTTTGTAATTGGTAATATTTCGTTGTCTATATTTGTTTCCTTTTATTTGAGAATCATAACTTCATTGTACATATACGAGTATTAATGCATAAAACAAAAACTGGGTCAACATTCTCGTTAGCATAAAATGCGTCATATAGTGAAATATCTATGATAAATGTTTCATTTTTAAAATTTATAAAGTGTAACTATTCTAAAAGAAGTTGCTCATAAACTTACGAATGAGTAATTTGTTTAATAATTGAAATACATTTTACGATTTCAACTTCAATATATATTAAAATTAAACTTGAATTAAATTATTTTACATTTAAAATTTGGGTTCATTAAATAAGTTTTAATTATGCCAACTTTTTGTTTATAAAACAATAAAATTTAATTGCAATTTTCTATTCCATTTTGAAACAACTTAAGCATTCTGTTTCAATCTCACATTGAAATTGAAGTTACAGTAAGAAACTAAAATTCAATTTAATATTTAATGTCAATCAGATTAATGGATACAACTAACAAAGCACCGTAGATGTTAATGAAAAGATTTAAAGTGAAAATGGAAGGCACTTATCCATTCATTTCTATCAGCCAGTTTGTTTTAAATTTGAATGACGAATAAAATGAAAATGAGAAGCTCGAAGTGTTACATTCAAGTTTTACACTTGAGTTAATTTCATTTCGCATTATCTTTGAACTCGCCAATATAAAACTGTAATGACAGACTGTGTCTCGAGATACACAGATGTTATTCTCAATAACACGAGCGAAAGTTGCGTTTGGTCCATTTAAAATTAAACAACTTATTTAAGTCCTCTTTTCTGAACCAAAATTAAATTGTAATGAGTAAAGAATTTTGCACACTTTTTGTTAGAATAATTTCGCAAAACTTCGTCTATCATGTTTGCTTACGATTAATCACAAGAAGCTCAATGTTTTTTTTCTCTCTCTGACAAAAACTCGTTTCAACGTTACTTCCTGTTTGAATCAATGAGATAGACACGGAATGCAAAAAGCTCAATACAGTTGATAAGAATTATGGATTATAAAAACGATTTATCGAGCGTTTATTGAACAATTTAAGTGCAACCATCAAAACAACTTTGTGAAGTTGTTTTATCACTCTGATTAATTGATCAATCAGGGACGAATCAGCAGAGATAATTTTGTTTTAAAAAAAGAAGTTCACTGAAAAAATTAAATTGATTTTCGAGAAAAATTCGTTCCGACAAAATTGTTTATAATTTAGCTATTGCTTTTTATTTTAACGCATTTTTGGATTAAGAAGCATATACCAAAGATTAGATATTATTTTTATTGACACTTTAAAGTCTTACTTATCGCTTGATAAGTCAGAAATTCTTTTATAATTATATAAAACTAGATTAATGCGCTTTATTAAACTAGTTTAATATTTATTATACCTATATATTGTGTGAGAAAACTGGTATTGTATCCAAGGTTGTTTCGTCTTCGAAATAGGGTATTAAATTGTCATCTATGGTCAGACACGATTCGAAGGTTGAATGTCACCTAAATGCAGGATTAGGTTCCGAGTTATTATTATCTGTGTGTTTCCGAACAAATTGCTTCGCAGCTATTGAGACACTTTTGTTGTTCAATACATACAAAACCCAATGAAGCATTCTTAATACTTATTTAATGGTATCCTCCAAACGATTAGTATTTTCAATAACAAAGAATGAATCTTTTCACATTTTTTTTGCTCTTTCAATTATCAAATGTAGATTACATTTGTCACTGCGAGTTAAATATAGAATTCGTCTTTGTTATTTATGTAATTTAAAACTAAATTAAATCCATCAAGAAAAACTCATTAAACCTTGACGTTGAAATGTAACACACTCTGTATCAATTTTAAAACTCTTTTTTCCTGCAACTATAAATGTCTTTAAAAATATTTTGTTATAATAAAAACCTCAAAATGCCAGTGGATAGCATTTGTTTAACTGTGTTGAAAGCTCTAGTGGTTAAAAAAATAAAACTATTAAATGAGATAAGAGTTGTGAAGGGAGAAACGATGCCCCTGTTGATGATAAAAATCAATTTGAGTATCCTCTTTGTTAAGCACGACTTGTATTCCACAAAGTCTCCTAGCATTATTGCTTTTATTATTGTTATTTTATTATTATTATTATTGTCGCTGGAATTAACATACACTATTCAAGCGTATACGGACTCTTACACGCGCCGCGTTCAATGCTTTTGAAGTACGATCTTGAAATGATGCAATGTAAACACCTGATTGCGCGAAGCTCTCGTATCAAAAGAGACAGCAACTGTCATGCTCAATCAACAAGTGGAGCGCAAAAGTTTTCTGTGATAAAGTTGTGACAAAAATGCAAAGAGTAATCAAAAATTGCAAACAATCATCTAAAAATGTCATATCCCTCGGTACCAATTATATTGACCTCCTGATTTTATCTTTTGCATGAAACATATACATTATTACTATTGTGAAACGATTTTATATAACTCTAGTTATAATTAACTTTTGCGACGACAGATGGCGCACGAAATCTCAATATTAATTGTCTGCTAACTGAATATTAATGTTTTTGTTTTTCAGACTCATATGCTGTTGATGGATGCCTTTCTTCAGAACAATAGACTGGATCATGTGTCCAGGGTGATGTCCTCCCATCCATCTTATCTGGAGCATTTTCTGCGAACGCAACACTTCATTTTGAGGGGCGATGGACCTCTTCCCTATGACTATCGTCATCTCATCGCAATCATGGTGAGTACTGAAAAACCGAAAACCAAACATTATTTTGCAGCTATTTCTTTTTTTTTATTTAAACCAACAAAATTAAAACTTTTACTTCTTTAAGCAAACAAAACTGTAAAGATACTCGAATATTTTTATTAATTTGAATGCAAATATTTTGATTGAAATAACGTTTTTCTAAAATGCTCGGCTTTTCTTGTACGATTTCATCATCAGAAAAGATTTAGAGCCACATAACTTTTACAAATTAATGGTAGATAGGGAAAAAAAGGAGAAGTTGTTTTTCTCGCTGAATATTAATCATTCGTAAAATAGATCGCGTATAAAGCGTGCCGTATTAATGCCACGCGAGGCACGATAAGTAGCCACTACGTATGTCGATTAGCCGTAAGAAATTACCAAGTTGTCCGCGTGGGAAGTGCTTTCTCATCGAGCACCTAGTCCTCGGCGTGACTTAAAGGTTGCATCGAGAGGTTATCTTCAAGATACTTCATCGCAAATCAAACGGCTATCTGACTCCGTTCGGATTGACTAAACTCAGTGAACAACTGCGTTTGAGGCTGATTAAACACGTGGAATTGAGCAACAAATTAATGCAGTATTAACAAAAATTTAATTTTCTCATAGAACACAAAACGGCATGGCTTATGTCAATTTGATGTTTAACTTTGTTGCCAATTTTGTATCAAAGTTTTCAGTTAAATTAAAAAATCTTTGCTATAAATTAGAATAATTTTTTTGTTTCAAGAACAATATTTGTCTTTATCTGGTTTCTGTAATAAATTATATGTGTAATTGCAGAAACAATATTGACTGCTTTTAGTGGTTAATTTTTGTGTCTAAACTTGAGATTTATGACAACCACAACTCTTCAATAATTACAGATTTTACAGCACTTTTTGTTGTTACTACGGTGACTGTAAATTGCTGAACACAAAAAAAAACATGAAATATTTATAGCAAACTGAATTTAAGTTCACTAGAATGTTAATATTATAATGAAAATTTCAACTATAAAGCGTGCTATGCATATTTCAAAATTATTATGCAAATCCACAGGTCACACATACATTGACTAAATATGCAATTTGTAATAAAAACAATTTTGAATAAATCATATAATTTTTTTTTTTTTTTAACAAAAACTGTCGTGTTTTATTTTTGACTGTGAACTTTAATTGAAAAGATAAAAGCTGGAAAAAATAACTGCTCAGTATTACAAAAATGTATATATGTTATCATTTATAAGCAAGATAAATGAAATACATTGAACCGCATATCAAGAACATCAGTTATACATAAAATAAACATTTTAAATACACATACATGGAATCTTCAAAAAGTAGATATAAAAAGTTTTCTGCAAAAATTTTTTCGAAAACATTTGTTGACGAAAAATTTGATAAAAGGCATTAGACAAAATTCTTGCCGGTCCGTTTTTCAAAATTGTTGATGGATCGGTTACAAGCAAAATGATCGTTTACTAAATAAAACATTCCTGAATATCGATTTCGCGTGTCAGATAATATATCGCTGGAGTTATTGCTGAGATAATGTGTCTTTTTATTCAATCGCCTTTGGCAGAATTCATTTCATTGTGATTTATTGGAATTTTTTATTATTAACATTTTTTAAATAAATCCAGAATATGGGCAAATCTTTAGAACATATAATCTACCTATCCTTCGCATTTCAATTCAATTTTGTGGATTATTAAATTGAAGATTTTAGTTTTAATGGTTTGCACACTTCACGTTATTATAGTTTTACACTTTGTAAGTATGTATACGTTTATATGAATTATATTTTAAAAATATGTCAAAATCTCAGGTCCAAATTATTACGTCTTTGACATGTCCCTTTAGGTTATGTAGACACATTTTATTTTTTAATTTATTAGCACAGAGTTAAACTGCAACTGAAAAATTAATAAATATTGCTTTTAACTTTATCAAATACAATAAGCACAATTTAAATGATGCGCATTTAATATGTAAACTAAAAAAATGATCAAAATCTGTCCCTGAGTTTTGACGTCAAAGACGTAACACATTTTGTATTTAAAATATTTATATTTAAAAACACTTTAATACTTCTGGATGAACTGCACAGTATCTTGATGTCATAAAATATATGTGTGTATAATAAAATCTAATTGTATATTAAAAACTACTCAAATAATTGAAAGACCGTTTTAAAATATTACGTCTTTGACATTAGAACAGAAAAGCTGTCAAAAACGTAATATTTACGTATGTTTTTACAATTAAATATTAATTTAAAGTTACGGGCATGTAATTTATCACTGTTCGACTTTATATTATTTATTTTAAAGTAATAATAAATGATAATTATGATAAAACTAATGTGCTAAAACTTTTTTTTAAAAATTTGGCAAGTTGAAAGTTAAAGGTTCTAGAGAATTGCTCATTTATTATCAAAACGTTTGACAAGAAAAAAAGATTCCCCAATTTGCAAACCAACTTGAATAGACGTAAGGAAGGTCGTGCCAAATCAAGCAAACGTGGAGAACAAGAAAAAAAATACTTGCCGGTCGTCAAAATATCTTTCTTAAACGTATAAAAATATTATTGTTAGTGATGTACGATAAGATAAGATCAGAAAAACAGGTTTTGCAAATACAAAAGGATTCGGCCTGTACAAGATAAGCCAATGAATGAATTGTAAAAATAAAATTTTGTCATTCAAATGTTATTAACTTCAAATTATTATTATAATACTCTTCTTTTTGTGATATCCAGATGAGTTATATAAAAAGTTGCGTCGTTTCAATACTTTTAATGTAAATGATAAAATGTTTCTTAATTTTTTAGAAAACTTTGAACTTTCCAATTTTCTTGTTAAATCTTTTAATATATAATATGCAGTAGATTATAATTTATTATAATGTATCCATAATTAAAGTAAATGAAGAAAACAAAATGATAAATATAAATTTTAGTATCTTGATATTGTTGACTATTGGTACATACGCAAAAGAACGTCTAATGGTTAATCTAAAAAAGTCAGGCTTGTTCCACTTAATCGTGAGTAAGTTAGATATATCTGCTGAGCTACTTTCGATCTCGAAAAATCACGTACTTTCTGGAACAGTTAGGTTCACCTAACCCAACGTATAATTAAGCGCTCGAATAAAACGTACAAACGGATAATTTTTCGTTTATCTATCATCAAAGTTTCATTTTGTACATCTCAGTATAAAATTTAATATATATTAAAAATTTTATTACAGTTTAAATGTGCATTATAAATATTCAACAAAAGTAATTACGATTAACGAATTCTCCTTTCATTATAATCAGTTTTGGCGTACAATTTATGCACTTTTGCAATTAATTAAGCAAAAACAGTTCATTAGTTCAGACGAATTAATTTCAAATTTGCTGTGAACATTCTTTTTCTTCTTTTAACTGTACGTGTAATTAGATAATTTTCGCGAATATTTTTCAGCAATTCAATTTGTTGTCTTCTTTTTTCCTATCCTACGCATTTAAAAGTTTAATGTCAAGCCATGAGAATATTCATTATTTAAATTCAAATAAAAAAGTTGCTAAATAATAATTTGTTTTCCATATCTGCACTGTTTCTTACATCAATTTTCATATCCATTGTTTTCAATTTATTTGTAATATCTAATTTATTTTCAAAATATAAAATAATGTTAAGTTTCTTTGATGAATATTGTTGTACTTACTGTATCTACCTACATTTAAATTTTATAATAAAATATATAGTAGAAAATTCAAAAAACATTTTTCTTTATAAATTTTGATTTTTAAATATTTCCATAAATTATTGTTTTTGAAAACTGAAATTTGAAATAATCTTTATTGTATTTGGTAATAAAATGCTAAATTTTAATTTTACACTAAGTTTATTAGCTATTTATTAAATATTGTTTCGCATTTTTCGACGAAATAATTAATTCAAGATTTAGTCCGCAGCTGCCGATGCATCGATAAAGGCTACTAATGTTTTGCCGAGACAATCAATCTTGTAATACGCCAAACGAGCGTTACAAGTTTTTGTCCGGCGATATTTTTCATGGCGTTGGCTTTTTGAAATATCGATCACTTGTTTTATCAGCTTTATTTTCGTATAGAAAAATAACAAACTGATGACAAAAGTGAGACATTAAAAGTCCTAATAAAGCGTGGATAAATTAACGTTTCATAATTTGTTCATGCGCTTTTTAGATTACATCTTGTCTCACAATTTTCTATAAATAGATATTATAATTATTATCCAACAATATATCTTCTCTCGTTAAAATTGTTGTTACAAAAAAACATAAAATCTAATCTGAAATTGATTATTATTAAAATTTCATAACGATTGGAGTTGTTTCATCTTTAGGAAAAATGTTGGGCAAACTGATTTATTAAAATTGAATGTTTTTTTAGTAATTTGAAAATGACATATAAAATAAATTTATTTAATTAAATAAAAATATTATTTTAAACATGTATGAATATACTCTTAATCTGATTACAGGCCGCCGGTAGACATCAGTGTAGTTATCTAATAAATCTACAGAAAAGCGAGTTCCTGCATCAGGGTGGTGATCCTTCTTGGCTTCGAGGTCTGAAGTCCATTCCCAGTAAACTAAATGATCTCTATGAGATCAATAAGATTCTAGCCCACAGGCCATGGCTCCTAAACGAAACTCATATAGCAGTAAATATCTTTATCACTCTGCAATTTAAACACACTCAAACACAAAATCGGTAACCTTTACTATAAAATTGTAGTTGATTTTTTGGTCAACTTATCTCTAACTGAGTAATGTTAACTCGGAAATGTAGTAAATCTAATAACCATACGTGACAGTTACTGTATTTGATGGTTATACATGCGAAATTTTTGTTCAATACGCATTCTATTTAATGAATGAATCTTCAGTATATTACAATTTATGAGTTATTATAATTCATGATTTTAATTCCATTACAAAGAATAATTTATATCTAATTATAAACTATCATATCAGTGAAAAATTGTACTAAGTTTTTCAACTGTTTTGATTTCAAATGTTTTGAGTAATGCAAATCATTTGTTCAGTCTATTCTACTACATAAATTTAGTTGACCATAAAACTGACTAGAAAATATAGTTAACGTTAATACAGTCACGTTAACTGATATTCTATTTGCAATTACTATATTTCCACTTGTATTAACTATAAATGTCTCAACCATGAACAAACAGTTAATTTAACAGCGCGATTTTTCCTAAGTTTACACTCAGCTTAAATGGTTTTTCAGTGTATAATTCACGCGACAAGTCACTTTAAATACATGTTTAAAGATAACAATTTTTTTCAGAATCAGCAAATAATAATATATATCAAGTGTCACGTCACGTGCACTTGTGTATATCTTATATTCTCCCCCAGTCTTGTGTCACGTGCGGCATAAGTTGTTAAACTCATTATCAAATGTCATATCTTCTTCCGACACACGTGCACTATGCTATCTTTTAAGTCTTGCACTTATTCAAACATTTAATGGAAATATGATGAAATATTTTCTGATCTCATTAATTTGTTAGAAACTTTTTAACAAGATAACGATTTGCGTACTGAATCAAAGATCACGTAGAGTATAGCCAATATGAATCCTTTCGAAACACTTGTTTTTTTATTGAAACAAATAAATTATGATGTGCGTAGTGTATTTTAATCACAAGGTTGCATGTCCGAACATTTTACAACCTATGCTATAAATAAAAAAATGTAAACTTTTAGGATATACAAGTACTCGTAAAAAATTTGAGATCGCCAGAAAATAGAAAAAAAAATCAGTTTTATTTTGCATTAAGGTAGATGCACCAATTATTGTTCCAGTTTCCAGAACTAAAAATTTATAATAATGGTATAAAAGTAAAATAGATTATTTTTGAAGTTCAACTTTATTTTGCAATATAATAGATATTTGATGTTGAGCTTTGGTTTTATAGTAAATATGCTGCATAACGTACTAAAATTTTCAAATTTATTGATACTAGTGTATTTAAGACCGAAAATTCACCAAATCAAAATAGATTGTATGGAAATTCGAATTTCACAATAATTAAGTAAAGGAGAGGAACATTATATGAGCTCCCTAAGAAAAATACATTAAAATGCTATTAAAAATAATTTTTTTGAATTACAAAACAGTGAAGAACTCTTATTTAACAAATATTATGAGTTCTAAGAAAGTTTTAAAATCCAAACTGAGTTTTCTTAATAATAAAAATAAGTTCATAAAAAAATTTCAAGTGACCCATTAACATTTAGTTAATTAGTAATTGAATGCAAGTGCAAAAGTGGTTAGCTCGATCTAGTTATCTTTGCCTTATAATTTTTATACCATGTTAAAATGTTATTGATATTTGTACCAATAATCAAGCAAAAAATGATTTCTGTTACGATATCAATTAATTTAAAATTCATAAACTTTAATTAGTTATCAGGTATCATAAAGTTTAAAAAAGAGAATTGCATTGAATCAAATATTTATTATGAACACTTTCATTATAAAATAAATATTTGTTTTCGTATACTACTTCAAAAATCGCGATCGCACAACTTTAAATCAGATTATCGACAAGTGGCCCAATATGAACAATAATTAGATGTCGTCTCACTTATCTGTTATTTTTTATTCAGGATTTAAATTTTATTATGACTGATGGACTCTAAGTTTATATCTAATGATAACTTAACATTATTATTAATTATAATTTAAATCGACATTTAAAAGTTAAAACTCGTATACATATTATAAAAGTAACAAAACTGAGAGAATATTCAAAAAACAGCATACTAATTTTAATTATTCGAAACACACACACAACGATTATGCGAGTGGTCAAACATAAATTTGTCGCAACCATGCACACTGAAAACTCGATGATGTTCTCTTGAAAAATGGTAGAATACTAGTATGGTAGAATGATATAAATAGTGATCCTGTGGGGAATGCTATCAACGATGATTGCAGTAATAAACAAACTCGTCTTTATGGAAGTATTCATGGATGTCACTACTGTCTCCATACTAAAAACATGAATAATTACCTTTAAATTCTCTAATTTATTTCAAATAAATATCACTTAAAGACTGCTCGTAAACTACGTCACATCATTTTAACAGCAATATCTAAATAATTTTATTATTTCTGAACATTTTTAGGTTTGTATATCCATTGGGCCTAACATCTCCAGTTAGCTCTCAAATGGAATCTTTTTTTGATCACGCTAACTATGTGTATGAAAAAAGTGGAAATTAAATTAAATAAAGTTGCAATCATTTGTACAAGATAAGCGGATCACTGAGCACCTCAGAAAACTTTCTTTTATCATGTCATACATATTAATAAATAGATTGCCAAACAATTAACTATTTAAACAAAGGGTTAATTGTTTCAACAACTAAAGAATTTATCAAAGCAACAACATTTCTTGTTATAATTATCAAAGTTGAATTCTAGTTTATTTAACTGTGTTCAGTTTCTATTTGTGTTATTTCTACATACTCTCTAATAATTTAATCAAACAAATATAAATAAGGCAGTTCTTTTGTATTTATAATGTAAAATACATATTTTATATACAGAAAGTTTTGTCTCTTATTTGAATATTTAAATCTTATTATGTTCTCCAGATGAAGAAAACATGATTTAATTCTATTTCTAATAAATTATCTTATTACGTTCAATAAATATACAAAATTATTCCACATCACGTGCACATCTCAGTTTCATATCAGTTATCAAAATGTTTTTTATGGAAACCGTTACGATTGGAACTGCAGATAACAGGATTAGATTAAAAGATTTTTCAAGATATAAAATTGTTTGCGTCAAATTGTGGAAAAATACACACCTATTATAAAAATATAATTTAAAATTGCGTATACAATTCTATTTATACACTGTAAGTATTAAATGATTTTATTATAATCATTTGTTTTATCTATAATTATTTTATGCTATAATTAAGCTTATACCTATAATTCGTACATTCTAATTAAAGTTATAATTTTATTATGCGAAAACCATAATTTTATTAATGAGATTAATTTTTGTGAATTTCATAGTTGAAATGCTTAGTTTGATATAAATTCTGTGGCTTCTGGTAATAACCAGGTATGTGACATTTTCGGAAAAATTGAAATATTTTGAAAAAATGTAGCGTTGATTGAATACTTTCAGATGCAATAATGATTTGAATCTACTTTCAATTATATATTTTACAATAACTGTTAAAAATATTACTAAAAAGAGAAAAAAAATAGTAATAATCAGGTATGAACTTCAGTTTACGGTAAGGGGCTGTCCATAAATTACGCAAGGCCGTGTAAGCAAGATAAATAAAAATCTTAAGTTTCATCAAGATCTAGGTGAATGCAAACTTAAAATAGTTAAAAAAAACTTATTTTTTGATTTAAAAGATAAAATTAAATTTAAAAACGTAAAATGTTTTTTTCTCAGTTTTATTAAAATGTTTCTTACCTGGTTATTACCGGAACCCACAGAATTCATCCCATGTTTTAGTATATTTAATTATTTAACATGTCAAAATTTGTTTAATAAATAAAATTGTTTCTTATAAATGTATAACATTAAGAAATACTTGCTTTTATAATTTTCATTCTAAATTAATACTTTAGGTAAATGTTCTTGAGTTTTGAAAAATTCCAAAGAAGGCTCAGATGAAAAAACATGTAAAATTAATGTAATATGTAATTCCAAGTTTTCAGTTTCATTTATAATTTTATGTGACATATTTTATACTAATTTTTTTTAATGTATCCATAATAATACAGTAAAGCTTGCAATACTAGTAACTATAATACATATGATATGTTCTGCAATACTGATCGAATATGGTTATAGTGTGCACAAACGAGCCAAACATCGAGAACTCAAAATGAACGCGTACAACCAAGTTAAATTTGTTAACAGCTTTTCGATTTGCAAGATAGAACTGTTTAAATATGTTTTGCAACGGAACATTTGCGCTCGATGCTGTTTAAAAGCGCATTTGATCTTGAGTTTTCTTGTTTGACCATCAGTAATCGAATTTAGACTCAAAAGTCTGTTTATAATACTAACATACTAAGTATTGTATTAAAAAAACCAACAGTAAATAAATTAACAAAATTATACAGACCCTACGTGTGATTTTGTTATTTTAATCTTCAAGAATATACTAAAATAAAAATATTTAGTTGTTTGCAATAATATACCATTCTAAATGATCAGATAGATTATTTTTTAAATGTAGTTTTGAGAGATTGTAAAAAAATTTCGACATTGAAAACAATTTTAAAATAACTCAGTCATATTATTTTATAAATTAAAAAGGTTACTCCTTTTTTCTAACTCATTTGTCAAACATTTTTGGCGATTTATGCCGCAGAATTTAAATCTTAATTCATGATTATGATCCTAAAATAGTAGGTTTATACTTGTTAAGTAAATGAAGCTAAATTATGAGCTACAAATGTATTCTGAAATTTCGCAGAAATCAACATTGGTCCTTAATTAACTTTTCCATTTACTTTAACGAGTATTTACCCATGTACTGAATCTAATTTGCATTAGTAATGTCGTGACCCTATTATGCTTCTCAGCAATATACAAGAAAACGTAAAATTGATTGTCTTATAAAATCAAAATCTATTTTCCCAACTGGCTTGAGACTCAGTTATTATGCAAAATGTATCATCAAACAAACAGATCATTAAGGTAACAATATGAACTGTAACATTAAGAATCTTCGTACATTTATTAAGAGTCTGATTGAAATTTTTAATTCTTAGTTCATTAATCTTTCTGTACCAATCGTAAAATAATTATTTTCTTAACTATTGCAGATATAATTATATATAATAATCATCAGCTATAATTTGTTGCAGCATCAAATTAATAGACTTTAATCAAATTTAATCATGCTCTGCTGCTTTGACTCAATCAAATAAATTATTTAAATTGTTATCTTCATTTTAGAAGCTTTATTAGACAAGTATTTATGTGCTATGAAAAAGATGTTGATAATATTGAGAACTATAATTTGTTTTGGAAAAAAGTATACTTACACTCAAGGTTGTGAAAGAAGAGATGTTAAGTCTGAGACTAAAAAGGAGATGTCTCTAAGTGTCTTTGTAAAAAGGGATATCTCAAAATTGTCACTTATACAGTACAAAAGTGATTATTTCATTATACTCTAACAAAAATAATAAATAATAATGATAACACAATATGCAAAATTTTGTACGGTAAAAAGTAAAAATCAAATTTAATTAGAAATATAATACATCGAAAGAAAACATCATCAGAATTACATAATATAATTATTCATTTATTAAAATATGTAAAAATAAAATATTTTTGTAAGTTTGAAGTCTAATTAAAAAAAACTGAATAATTAGGATTTCAAGAATGGCTCACAAGTTTAAATCAATAAACAGAATAAATGCAAGAAGTGAACTACTATATATTACCATTTGACACGATCGAAACGCACAAAACTGAAAGACAATTTACAGAATGTCAGTTTTTTCTCGTTTTGACTGCTTTTGACATTGTCTGGTAAAAATGTATAGTGACATCGCTTGATTGTCTCGTTTTCTTGATTTATCTGTACAAGTTTCACGTAAGCAGCGTACGTAGAAAATTTAAAAATGACAAATCTTTATAGGGTCAATCGGGGTAACTATGACACTTTGAAATAAATGTGACCCATCCATATTTTTGTTCCTGACAAAATTAATGTCTCGCAAGTTCATTTTGTGAACAGCTGTCTAGCTCTTACTATGTATCAAGAATTTTAAAAATAATTATCGTATAAAATGAAAAAGCTATGCAAGTATCGCAATTACCCCAACTGACCTTATTTGCAAAGATATTCAAATGAAATTATCAATTGGGTATAAAGATTAAATTTTATTTCACTCAAATTCGTCATCTTCAAAAATTTATTTTCAATCATTTTTAATAAATTTTCTTATTAATAAAAGTTAAATAATATAGATTTCATCGTGAACAATAATTATTTAGTATTAAAATGTTTTAAATACCAAATTAAAATTATTACAAATTTGATATAAGAAAAAAAATATTCAACCCGAATCGCAGTCGGTAGGACTCGAACCTACGCTCCCAGAGGGAATCTGATTTCTAGTCAGACGCCTTAACCACTCGGCCACGACTGCTCGTTGAAAGGCAAAGCGATTAGCACTACTCGTACACTGTGCTTAATTTTTACTACATGAAGATATATTTTTTGTAACGTACATAAATATCATACAGTTATCATTAATAATTATTGTTGAATAACTTTTTTTATTATATATCCACATTTACCGTTGACATTGCAAAACCTTTACTACATTCTCTCTACTAGTTATACATTTTATGCTTCAATCAACAACCAATCGCACTTCATAAATAAATGGTAATTTTATAGAAATTACAATTTATAATTATATAAATGTATGTAATAATTCAAAACAAGTAAAATTAATGTTTTAAATTATATCAGCAGAAGATTATAAAATACTTTTTATCATAAGTTGATAAAGTAGAAAAATTTATTTGTAGTCGATAAGACAGTTTTATTTCATTTTTTTCCAAATTTGTATAAATCATGTCACAAAAATGTAATTATAGTTGTTTTTTAATTATTTATTCACAATTTAATTATATTAATTAATTTAAATTAATAATTTTTTTCTTTTAGTTTTTGATGAGTAAATTATGCAGAATATTATCATATACAAAATTTAATTTATTTTTGAAATTTTAATAATTTTACTTGCTGAAATTGTTATTACAATAACATTTAAGTACTAAATGATTTATAAATTTAACTCAAAATGTAGTACTTCTAAAAACGATTAGTATGTTTCAATCATTTTGAACGTTTCGGAGTACTTTAATATTTTTTAAATATTATCTTGTTAAAAATAAAATACATTTGTGAATTGTATAATACAGACAATAAAAAAAACTTGCTTTTTATATAACTTCATTTATTAAGGGATAAAATAAATGACAAATAACATATCACTTATATGAAACTATAACATTTTTTAGAGTGTTCATTATATTTACGTATAAAAAAAATCACATTACATACGACCCTTTTTCTGACTATCGCATTCGCACCGAGCATCTATCGATGAAAAAGCGTCATCCCAAAAATAACTAACAAATTAATTAAAACTTATCAACTCACAAACAGTGAAAGAGTAAATTCATCAAGAAAAGCTAAACACAAGCAATACTAATGAAACGGAAACTTACACTAGCTTTGCAACATTATCCAAGATAAGGCTTAATTAAATTATTTGTTTAGCCTAATCAACAGATAGCCAGATTTTATGTTGCAATATGGCCATTGAATTTCAAATGAACATTAATTAAACAATAAATTATATATTAACAAAAAACGTAATAATAATTATGAATTACAAATCATTAACAGAAATTAAGATGACGCTTTCACAATGACGATTCAAGTCAAGCCAATTACTAGATGTTAAACCTTAAATATTATAACCGGAAAAAAACAATGAATGTATGAGCATAAGTAAAAAATTTTATGTGTATTACATTATAATTAGATTAACTTTTGAATAACATAAATTTTTAATACAAATTACAATTCGTAACAAAGAATCTGTTGTCAAGAGTTAAAAATACATAAGTAGGTACAGGTCAAATCGGACAAGATTTTTCTGAGCATCAACTAAAAATGGTAAAAAGTTGTTTGTTTTAACAAATTAACATAGATAAATTACAAATCTTACATAGAATTAAAATCTTTCAAAATTAATTACCAAGAATTAAAGCTTGATATTTTTTTTGTTAAGATTGTAATTATAAATTTTTTTCAACAGTGAACAAATATCATATTTAATTAGTTTTTACGTTTTTTCGTTAGAATAAATTGATTTTGATTAATAGTCGGGAAAATGTTGTCTGATTTCACCTGAAATTACCCGCATAAATAAATTTGCATATGCTCATCTATGATGCCTTGACACGCATACACACTGTATACGTTTACACATAAACTTCTGACAAATTCCGGGCATCGTAATGCCACATCCAGGTTCCTTGATAGGGCTTAGTCAAATTACTTTATATATCACACGATCACACTCAGTACGGTGGTATGTACGCATTTAATAATTAGTTGATGACTCGCAAAGGATAATCGCGTCGTCAAAAAGAAATGAACAAAAAGAGGTCAATAATCCGGACATCCTGTACAAGTCACCAACACTCTGACTATTATTCGGTACTTCGTCTACATCCTCCGCCGAGGGACGTACGTAGATTCGTATATCACTTGGTGTCTCGTTACGAATCATTTTTTCTCACACATAACGTGTGTCTAGAAACACAAAAGAAAAATCACTCGAATAATTTAATAATCTGATATGAAATGGTTGCCTGCGCTGGTTTTTAGGCAAATCACACAACTCGATACTGTCAAGATTTGTACAACTCTTCAATCTTGTATC
>JABFPM010002033.1:0-17897 GCA_022817325.1 Idris sp. 1 HC-2018 | reverse complement strand
ACGTCCCAACATACAATTGATATACAATAAAGTAAATACATCAAAGTATATTTTAAGCCAAATTTGTCAAAATTTTATCCGGTCGAAATAGATAAAAAATCAATGTTATTTCTTTTTTTTGCTTTTTCATCATATTAACGAATATTTATATTAAAATAAAATATTTTAACTTATTCTAAATTTATTAATCTTTAAAATGATATAAATAAAACAATACTTTTATTATGTAAGTTATTTATAAAATTTTTTTTTTTCATCTGTCAAAATTCGAGGTGGCCCGTTTGACATGGAACGCCCCACATGTAGCATGCGTGTTAATCTTGCATGTTAAATCCTTAGTAAACTTTGTGTTTAGGTCCAATGGAGACATGTAAGAGATCATTTCTAGGTCCAAAGTAGGAGAATTAGTTATAGTTGCGACCCTAATGAGAAGTGTTATGTCTTCCCTGTTAACCTAATTACGAGAAAAAAGTTCATTGGGTTATAATTTAAACAACCTTTGAATTTTTTAGGACTTATTGAGGTTTCTTTAAATATACCCATTAATCATTTGTATGAATCGCATTATAAAATAAATATAAATGTTAAAAAAACATATAATTATATTTGTCAAAATTTGTAAGTTGGAAAAAATCAATATTAAAGCCAATTTTACGTTTATTTACATAGAAAATGATTTTTGCTTAAATCTTAACACTTTTATTAATGAGAAGCGGATATAAATTAAAGTTTATTAATTTTTTTGTTGAACAGCATCCGTGTTTGATCCTGTGCTCCAATTTTTCGCATGAAATAAAGATCGGCACAATTGTCGTTATAAGATTTGTCTTGATATTCCGGATTTTTTTTTCGAATAGCTTCTTAAACAAATTAAAACTTATCATTATCAATTCAATAAAATTAGTTACATAAAATTTAAATAATAATATTGAAGAAATTGCTCTCGGCATTTTAGCTTCGGCAGTTTAAGATAAATTAATTGAACCTGAAATATGAAAAAAAATGTCAAAAAGTTAATATCATAAGGCAAAACAAAGTGCATTATGCACTTAAATATTGTAATTTGATTAATAATTATGTTAAAGTCTATTTTATGAATAAAGTTTGAACAAAAAATCGAATACTATTCTAATTTATATTATATGTTTTTATTCTTAGATAATTAATGCAGAAAGAAAATTAAAATTAATGAATAGAATAAAAAAAAAAAGAAAATTACCACGTATGCCTTAAAATCTTGGTTTGTTCCAAAAAGTTCATCGAAAGTTTTAAAAGTCTCCATATTTTCTGGAGAGATTGTGATGTTATATTTTGCAGATAATTATTCAACAGTAATGCATTCTTGAACTACAGCAAAACTAGAAGTCAAATCAATTTGATTCAACCTTTTTTCCATACCAACATAAGATTTCTTCAAACTTGCAACTGCAGATAAGTTTATTAACAAATTCAGTTGTGTATTACAGAAATGTTTCTGATTTTTTTCCAACGACTCCAAATTGTTCAGAATAATATGTAAATCTGTAAAAAAAAATTTAATTACATTAACTCAATTTTGATTTCATTATCTCATTCTTACCTCCAGATTCTAAATTAAGAGCTCTGTTTTTTGTATAACTTTTTACAGTTTGAATGTTTGGCTGTGCAATAACTAAAAGTAATATAAATGTACGTTAATAATTCAAAATTTTATTTTATTATTATTTTTTTTTACAATAAAAAATATACTTCAAAACAACAAATAAAACTTCATTTAAAAACTGATATTAAATATTTTTCGAAGTAATAAAATAATTTTGTATACACATTTTATTATGAATTGGAGATATTATTTAGTTTTATGTAGATATTTATTATTATATTAAAAAGTAAAATGTACCAGGTTTATTTAAATCATATTTTTTATTCTTCAATTCAAGTTTTTTTTCAGATTCAGATTCCTGTTCAGAATCAGGAAAAAAAATTCAACGATTTGCGCTTGCGTTTTGAAAAAAAATTGTTTAATGTTGTATTATCAACAGATATATTTCATATAACATTTTTCATTTGGATAATTTATGTGTGATTACCTTCGTCAATAACAGGCTCTGATTCACTGCCAGAAGAATCACTTATCGGAGCAGAATTCTTACGTCTTGAAGCTTTTCGTGATAAAGATGTAAAATTATATCATTTACCATAAATAAAATGATAAATCAATAAAATTCAATTAGTAGTTTAGAAATACAAAAAAGAAAGTAATTACTTTCATTAGACGAATAGCTACTATCAGAAGCTCCATTTCTACTATTTTTGTCCGATTGCGCAGAATCTAAAGATAATGAAAGCTTAGCAGAATTATTATTTGTTTCTTTTTCTAAAGTTTCATCTCTGATACGTAATGGTGGTAACTGCATCAACATATCAACCTCAGTTTGATCTATATCATTTGGTTTGATTGATTTTATTTTAGCTGTTTTTTATTGTTTTCAGTAGCTTTTGAAGAATTGGTTTCGCAGTCAGTCGTCTGAACATAATAATTGGAATCCAATTCACATAAACGCTTTTGGCCTTGCTTTTAAATCTTAAAAATTTAAATGAATAAAATAAATTAATAATTGAATTTCTTTCATTTTCTAAATAAATCATATTTACATTAATAAACATATGATTGTAAATCATATTCACTTCATTTTTAATGTTGATTTAGTTTATATGTGAAATGTACCATTTTTCTAATAAATATTCTTATATTTTGCAATTAACAGTTATTTAATTTATGAAGAAACGTAAATAGTAGAAATTTACAAATTATATTTGCGTCAAATTTGATAATTCAAATAGTAAATAATAATATATTTTTTTATAAAAATTAGTTCTTCATAAAAAAAAGATTAGAAACAATGTATTTTCATACAATTTTTACACGAATTTCAAAATATGTATGAAAAAGCAGAAACAAAGTAAATTTTTTTATAATTTTAAAATAATAAAAAAACTATTTTTCAATTTGTAAAAAATGAGAAAAAAATCGTAAACTTACGCACCCCTTCTCTAATATCCACATCGAAAAAAGGCCAAGAATTTGGAGGAATAGCACATGCTTTTTTAAATTCTGTCAGTAATTCCAAATCATCGCGACTGTACTTGCCATTTTTGTATGTCGGTTCCAAAAATTTTGTTTTTACAGTTTCATTATCAAAATATAGCCAAGGAGTAGGTACAATATCAACTACCACTTTTTCATTACGTTTTTCTTTCATACAAACTAATAGTGCATACTTATAATTCAACATTTTCTCTTCAATAAATTTTTTTTGTTTTTTCATCGTAATGTACTTTAAAAGACTTTAAAAGAATTCACAGTGTAAATTGTATTATAATGTGTTTTTTGCAATAACTTTTGTACTTTGATAATTTTCTCATCTTATTCAACTATTTGTTTGTTATACTGAGAAAAAAAATTCTTTATTGGAATAATGACAATAAAAACATTATTCTCTCATATACAGTAAAAGTTTGTAAATACCATTGAATTTCTTTCAATCTATCAAACATCCAGGATAAACTGCAAAAACCGAAAAATCTGCAAAGATATTATTTTCAATTAAAAAAAAAGAAAGAAAACTACGTCATTTTTGTCTGCTATCGTCAACCGTAAATAACAGTTATCTTTTTTTGACAGATCGAGTTCTTAAAAAAATATGAATTTTCGGCAATGTGTTCTTAAATCCACCTTTCAATATACTTGCACTTAACGCCAGGTTTCAACACCGACTAAAAATCATCCTGTATATATTTACATGAAATAATTTTTTAAAGTTACTGAGATTACATAGAAAAATTAATATTATAAAAAGTAATGATTAAAAACATGTTAAAAAAATATCCAATTTATCAATGATATATATTTTACAAGTTTATTGATAAAATTTACAAATAAAATTTTGTTTATTGTAACGAAAAATAAAACAAAATAATTAGCATAAATTATTTGAAAATATAAAACGTTTAAATATCTTGAAGTACTTTACTAATGCAATAACTCGACTACCATCTCCTGCTTACATGTACCTTCGCAAGTTGATAATAGCAGTAGTTTATTTTGAAGAACGTTTAAGAAACATTTAGCCGGCCCTTTTTTGTCTGCAGATACTTCAAATACCGACATTATGAGAATCCAAGGGATATTTATAAAACGAATTTATCAGCGTCAATTTACTTCTAATAAGTTGAATATTTTTTGGTGCCATTGAATCTTCACGACTTACTATTTTTTCAATAAAAAAGCAGGTGTCTTTGTTGACTAAAACAATATTATCTGGGTAACGTGTACTCGAAATATAACCTTTGTACTTCAATTCTGATAACATTTTCGACTTTTTTTGGTTTTTTTAAGATTACAAAATAATTTGGTAATTGTGCTAATTTCGTATTTCTGCAGTTTTTTTCATACATTTTACGGCACACTTGGGCTACTGGTTTGTTACCAGATCTCAAACTTCTTTTCATTGAACCCAAAAAATGTTCGAATGGAAAAGCTGTTATCAAGGATAAATGACCGTGTATATTAATGATTTGGCTTGCTGTTCCATAAAGTGTTTTACATAATAAAAAGAATCTTTTAAGATAAAGCTTTACGATATCTGCATTTTTTACGGTCAACTTTTTGGAGCACAATATTCTGCAAGCAGCATAAAATAGAAGAAAATGTTGATAAACATTTTTGGACAGCAATCCACGAAGAACTAAAGGCCCACAATATAATAAGAAAAAACGAAATTCGGTCGCTTTCCAGTGAACATACGTTTTTATTGACCATGGTTTACGTTGAAATTCTGCTGGAACTTGATTACGTAAATTCTCCATTCGTTTTGATATAGTTTTTCTATCTTGGCAGCCCAGTTTTGTAGCTCTGTTCTTTGCTAACCAGCAAGTTAACAAAAACTTCATCACACATAAATACATAAAATCCAAGACAAAAAGACATACCTATCTAGTTTCGGTCTTATGTTTGTTAGTGGACTTATACCCAAATGATGCTCAGGTTGAATTTGATTACAGAAATTGTCATCGTTTCTTTCTTTAGTTTCTTTAGAAAAATGGAGAACAGTAACATGATTAATGTTTATACTTTTCATACTGTATCTTTCGCAACACCAAAATACAGTATGCCTTTTTGTTTTCTTTATGAAATTTCTGGCTGGTGTGTCGCAAATGAAACACTTTATTTCAAATGCTTTTTGGATATTGTGATTCCTTCAGCATAAAGGTAATAGACTTTGTTCACAAATTCATTTAAAATTACTTCTAAACTAGGTGGTTTTCCTCTACCACTAAAAAAGGTGTGAAAATGTCTTGCTCGTGATGAATTTTTGTCAAAATAGGTCAAAAGTTATATGTACTTCCTTTGTATTGTGGAAGTCCATTAATATTTACTTGAATGCTTATGGTATCAGAATTGTAGATATTTGTGTTTATGTGCCTTCTAAGATATTCTCCGATGTTGAAATAAACAAATTCATATGTTTCGCCACATCAGTAATTATACGAATATCGTACTCGGCTTTACTCTTTCCTAAAAAGTGAGCTGCTGTTACGAGAACTTCAGAAGGTATAACTTTTTTCGTTTTAAAATACGCAACAATTAAATTAAATTTTCATGCTTTATATGATACTCGATAGCCCAATCTTTGATTTCATCGATTATGTTTTTTTCTTCGATACTTTCTTAGAAACAATCAAAATAAAAGTCATCCTCTTCTTCGTCTGTTTCTGTCGAACTCATACCATCTGCACTGTAATAATCAAATTCTTCACAACTGTCATAATCATCTTGTGGCTCGTCATTTTCTTTGACATCCACTTCAATTAATACATTTTGCTGAGAACCCAAATCATCTAATTTGTCTATATTTTGTTGAACGTCATTTTGATTGTTAATATTAAAAGTTTGATTTGTTTCTTGACTGTCCAGCAAGTTGCCAATACTTTCAAAAGCTCTATTTTCTTCGCTATAACAAACATCTGGAAATAAAATAAATAAATTTACAAACAATATTACTTTTTGAAGCAATATATTTGGTTTTTTCTGATTTTTAAATTAAGCTTATAAATTCTTTTCATATTTACATTGAAATTATTTCTGAATTATTTATTACTTTGATTTGTACTTACCGATATCCAAATTGTGTACTTTTTTTAATAATTTTCTCACGGCATTTAGCGACTCGCAAATTATTCTCCATGATTCAATAATTACTTTTTAGGCATACCTATGAAAGGTATAAATTTTTTGTAGGCTAACCTCAATAAAAGTTTACTAGGGATGCATGATGTACGTACGTGTTACATGCATGCAACACGTATGTACAACATGCAAGATTAACACGCATGCTATATGTATGTTTTGCATGTGTGCTGCATGTGTGTTAAGACACGCATGTAACATGTATATTTCATACGTGTAACATTCGTGGTTACATACATGTATAGCTTTCGTGTTACGCGCGTGATACATACATGTAACACACATATTTTTTCACGGGGTTTATGTCATTTTTATAAAACTGAGTAATAATAAAAATAATAAAACTGAAAATAATTTTTTAGTCTGTCGAAAAGATCTTTTACTTATCATTCAAATTATTAAAAGATACAGAGGTCAAGAAAAACTTAATAAATTTATTCTTTTTACTTTTTGTTTGTTTTGTTTTTTTTTCTTAGAAGAAATGTTTATTTAACATGTCATTTCAAAAAAAATAATCAATTTCGAAAAATTGACAACAAATTACTGATTTTATAACTAAAAAAATCATATACCTTCCCAATAATAAATTAGAAAGCTCAATCATTTATTCAGTCTTAAATATGAAAATTTTATTAGCAGATAATTACAATTCATCGTGTAATTAACTTGGTAAACAAAAATTAAATTTTGCGAATGATCAGCCATAATCAATTTCATTTTAATTTGCTTTTATTTTTAGTACTGCAATTTCACAGCAAAATCTTATGAAAACAAAAATTTGTTTTTGTATAATTTTCACAAATGTGAAATATTCAAACTGAAAATACATTTTAATGTTTATTATATAGAGTAGAGTGGAGTTAAATAACTATCAGGTGAAAGAACCATTTGACTTTTATGAATTCACTATTGCAAAAAATCTCTACACCTACAAAGTGAACATACAGTTTGATAAATTTACACTACCCATCAAAAGTTCGAAACACGCTTTTTGTGAGACCATGATTTTCAAAATGCTGATAATTTGTTTATATTCAGCAAAAAAAATTTTAAACTAGAAGGAAATTAATTTTGAACTTTCTTTTTTTAAACCCTTCAACTCATTTTTAAATAGAAAATTTAAGAGAGTGAAAGAAAATATGAAGCCCACTGAAAATTTATTTTCACTCTGAAAAATAATTTTAAAAAAGCTGAAATTAAATGAGCAAAAACATATTAAATTTTATAAAATTCATTAATTAATTTTCATTTAAAAACTAATTAAATATTACGTGTAAAAGTAATTTTATTTTAATAGCTTCATTGTAACACAGTCATAATTCCAATCCAGTGATTTAAAATTTGATTTTGTCAGACATTTTAAATGAGAAAAAAATTTTGCCGCTATTCATCTATTATAATTGCAAATTTTCTAAAAATACTTTTTAACTCATTTTTCATCGCATGAAAAATTGTAATATGAAAATTCGATGTATAAAATAATTATGTTGTGGAATTTTTTTTTAACAATTTCCAATGTTATTTATTGTAATTATTCGGACAATTGTAGTAAAATGTTTTCAATTCTCATTAAATGTATCGAGCAAATTTAAACTCATAATTTGAATTGAAAATAAAAATGTTATTATTACCTTTCCAAACAAATGTTTTTTAAAGTTGAAAATATCGACGAATTTTAATAAAATTCAACAAAGTAAACTTTTTTGTGAAGTATATCAAAATTTTATAAACATTTGAGGAACTTTGTCTTATTTTGTAAATAGTGTTTTTTTAATTTCTTTCGATAAAATGTTCAATTGAATTTCTATTAATTGTAATTTGTTAAAACAATTTAAACTTTTATTTATAAAAAATAAGTTGCTGACAATTAAAAAAAGCAAAACAACAGATTTCTGTTATTTAACGTAAAATGTTTTAAAAGTTTTGATTCAGTTAACGCAAATTAAACAAGACACTTGCTGACGTGCATTCTATCCCGTCGAAATGTCAACTGATGGAAAAAGAAAAATACCTTCGTTCATAGTCAATCCGTTATTTGTATTTCTTTTTGCAAATGCATTCATTTAGGATGGTGTTTATTGGTTTCTTGTTTTGTAGTGGCTACTCCGCAATTTCCGTGTAGGTTTCAGATGAAGAATTAATCTTTTTCATCAGGAAATAGTTAAACTGGAACGACGGATGAACGATGGATAGTTGTCTAAATTTCGCCGTACTTGTCGCACGTTTTCATTGTCATTCCAGATTCCAATCTGAAAATACACTCGTTTTGTAGGTTGAATAAAGTTACAACTCTTTGGTTTAGAAATTATACACATTTTTTAATAATCTAAAAAAACTAATGAATTCAAATTTAATTGTAAATCTTTCATTTGTAAATTTGAATTCAATTCAGAAAAAATGTTGTTAAACAATGAAGTAGTTTAATTAAAAGAGATTTTTAACTAGATGAAATAAATTCGTAAATTTCAATGTAATGTGAACAAATAAATCTAAATGTTTAAACAAAAAGTTAATTATGACATTGTTTAGTAAAAGGAAGATTTTGAATTTAACTTGACAACAAAGTGATTGTACTACATAAATTAAAAACTGACATCAATATACTTATCTGTTCATTCACTCGATTATAAATCTGTTTGCAATGAGCACATCTGATTGCAAATGATTTTGAAGTTTAATTAACAATTGAATATTAAGAGTACCCTGAATTGTCATTTCAATGCCCGATTTCATAAAAAAAATTCAATTTAATTAACGAAAAATTCACTAAATAAAACAATATCTTATCTTACAAATAAAATCAATTTTTTTTTTGAGAGAGAGTATTTATAATAATTCACTAATTATGAGAAAGCAATTTCTAATTTTTTATGAAGAAATAAAATTATAATTATATTGGAAACATTTAAGCAATTTTGATAAATAAATACCAGAAAACTGTATATTTACAGAGTAAATAAAGTGCCCCGGAACGGACAGATATCTCGAAAAATACTCATCAGATCAAAAACCTCAAAATAGACGTGTTGATTATTTTTTTAAGAGCAACTCAATGATACCTCACACGACACTCCACATTCATTCCCGGAAGCGGGGGTGAGGGTAACTTTCAAATTTTATCTTTTCTATCGTAAAGAATAAAAATGGATTTAAAATGTTAAAAATGAGAATAACTTGAAAAATACAAATCGGATCGAAAAATTAAAAATAGACATGTGAAATGTTTCTTGAAGGCCTATGCAATGACACTTAACTCGACCCTTTTAAATCTACCTCCCTTTCCACCTCCAGGCAGTGGAAATGGGGTTTAAGACAGTTGTCATTGGATAGGCCTTCAAAAAATCTTTGACAATTATATTTATATTTTCACGATCCAATGTACATTTTTCAAGTTATTTTCATTTTTAAAATGTTTAACCCATATTTCTTCTGAACGATAACACTGCTATCTGTGATCGAAATAATTTTTCTTTACCAAAATAAATTCTGAGTCAAACTTATGTAAAATTTTTTGGGAAATCCGAATCTGCAATAAAATTAGGGGTTCCCATGTAAAAATTCAAAGCTACCCCCAACCTTGCTTCCGGAGGTGGGGTATTGAGTTTGGTATCATTATGTAGTTCTTGCATAAATATTCAAAATGTTTACCTTCAGATTTTTCATCTAAATCGAATTCGTTCTGATTTCACTAACTTTTGGCTCTGAGAACTAACATAAAACATCCTTAAGAGTTGATAAATTTATTTTTGCAACTATTTATCTCAAATTGTAAATAGCTCGTTTGCTTTTCACTTTATCTCTTTCTGTTACACAAAATTAATCCGTCTTATCCACGTAAAATGATTGCCCCTGTTGAAACACCTCGTGTGATATACACTTAGAAATGAAAAATAGAAAAGACTTAAGTTAAACTTTAGTCAAACAAACACACTTGTATCATCTTTCTCAGTGAAAGAGTAAGTGTCAAAACAGCGTTGCCTAACGTCAGTTGCCTAACTTCTTTGGTACTCATCAACTTAATTAATTTCTTTGTAAAAGTAAAGCCTCGAGTAAAAGACGTGTTTACATCCCCGCTTTGCTGTAAATATAAATTCATCATTTGACTTTTCTTTTAAAAAACTCCGCCATTAATTTAAATGTCATTTATTTTGGTCGATAAGAAAGAGGTTGACAAGATCGATACAGGGTTATTAATCATCTTCAAACAGCCATAATTGAATCTCATAATTGTGATTAAACTTGCGTAACTGTGATCATATTTCTCAAGTTGGACCCTACGTTTGAATACCACCAATCAAACATATAATCCCAGTCATACTGCTCGTACGCGCGGTTCACTGATGAAATTGGTATTGGACTGCAATTAATGAGCTTGCTTTATCGCATTTTGCTTCAAGTGCCATTCGTCTGTAACTGCGGATTTTCCGTACGGCCTGTGTGTTATGTACGTGCACAGCAATAATCTCATTTAATTCGGAAGTTTGAAATCACTCTGTGATAAATTTTATCCAGTGCAAACGAAAATTGTTCAAAAGTTGAAAAGCAGATTTTTATCCACAGGGAGAAAATTTTTACAATACAATTCAGTAAATTACCAAACATTTTAAGATCCTGAATCATAGTGGAATAAATTTTTTTTTATATATAGTTACAAATTATAATGAAATTCATGTTGATTTTCGTGTGGATATTGAATTTTGCAAAGTTTTGAACAATTACTCAGAAGCGAAAAACTTGGTTATCATTTGGCAGATTAAAGACTTTGAGCAAAATGCAGTCATAATGGATCTGGATTGCTAAATTGGGTACAGTCCGGGCATTAGCAGGTGCCTATATTAAGCCATCAGCGAATCAACTTAGTAACTCAAGGATTATACTTATGGAAATGGCACTTTTTACTGTCGTTAAGAAAAAGTGTAAGAGATTAAGAAAAGAAATAATGACATAAACTTTTTTTCAGTATATATAAATTATTATAAAAATTTATATTTTGAAATAAAAAGAAAAACATATTTAGTTATTCATTTTAGCTAGGATTATAATAAAAAATTTGTTGAAAGAGAGAAAATTATGAATTATAAATTATGAAAACACTTTTGACTATTTTTACAAGCAAAAAAAAAGAGGAGAAAGAAAGAAAGTTTCATACTTGCACGGTGCATTAAGAAAAGAATAACGGAAGATTTTACGAAAATATCACGTAACTCCAAGGAGATAGTAAAACGTTTATGTACTCAGTTTGTCGTGACTACACTGTCAAAACAGAAGTTTATTGCGAACATCGCTTTGAGTAATCGATATAAATGATGTAAATGTCTGGCTTTTTCTTAAGATTAACAGAGCCTTCCAGTATTTGCAGTTTTTATTGGAATATGTATTACTAATTTGTTCCTAAAATTAAGATAATCGAAAATTTCTAATTAAATAAATAATTTATGTTACATTTTGCTCTAAAAACCGTCCATGCCGAAAAGAAGTAAATTTACTTAATATATATGGAAATAAAGTGGAATTTCTTGTTGTAGCTTAAAATAACCAGAATTCTGGTTATAAAAAGATAAAAATTGAATGGCAAATTAGCGTTGGCAAATAAAAAACACTTACATCGTAAATGTCCTTTTATAAGGCCAAATCTCCATCTTTATAGCCGGACTTCAAAGTTAACCGCGTATTACGTAGAAGTGCGAGGCGGTATTCCGCATCTGCTGCAGAAGACAACCCGGTAAAATAGCGCCGGTTCGTTTCACGGAGTTAACTTATCACGAAAGCATGAAATGTAAAAAAAGCGCCGCACGGTACTCGTCTTTGAGATTTATGGTCTTCTGTGGCTTCGAAAGCGACAGAATGTCGCCCCGATACAGGACGCCGTCTCATTCGAATTATGACTTTTCTCTACATTTAGTTATTAGCAAACTTTTTGAGCCTGATTTCAAATTTAGCGAGATTCACCGGCGTATTAATCAACGTTTTATTTTCAAATTTTAAAACGATCTGACTGCGCTTTTAAATTGATAATATTATTATCATTATGAATTACGGAATATCAGATTTCCAAAATCCAAATTTCTTACATTTTTAAAATCTAACTTTCTAAAATCTGAAAGAAAGGAAATTAAGAAAACTTGTATAAATAATTAAGTTTCATCATAATTTGTTTATTTTTAACTCATACAAACTTATAGATAGTCAAATTATTTTTTTTTGTGTTGCATATCGTGTTAATATGAACATGCAATCAATTGAACTAAAACAAATCGATCGTCCTTAAAGTTTAATTTCGTAATTTCTTTGATGTTAAAATATTCACACAATTGAGGTAATTTATAATTTAAATATTTATAATCGAACAGGTAATAGGAATGTTTAATTTGAATACTTGATTCGAGTTGCAAATTTGAATAATGAATATTTAAATTGTACTTTTATTTTTTAAAACTCACTTTTATTGTAAAATGATTCCGCTTTTCAATCAAATTACAAAAATACTAAATAAATAATTTTAAACTGTCGAAAAGAAAAGGTAAGAGCTCAAAAATGAATTTGTTCATGAAATGAAAATTTGCTTGAACTTTATAATGCTGAGCAAAACTTAACACTCAGTACAAGGATGAACTCTGCTATATCAAGTTAAAGACCGGCAAAATAGTTATAATATGATTTTGATAAACTGCCGAAGGCGGAGCGTCTGAAGGCGCAACCACGAGGGTTAACGAAAGCTAACCAACTGACAACCGCCAATCGGCATTCTGCAACTTACAAAACTTACTAATCCGAACTTGTCCGCAAACACGTTCATATCAAGAAAACTTTTGCACCCAATTTTATTCAGTGTTCTTTGTCATTCATTACCTCCAAACTAGGACGTATGTCCAACTGTTTTAAATTAAATTTTGCGTATAATTGTTTTGATATCAAAGCAAAATAGAAGAATAACTTCAAAGAAGATGTTTATAACAAATTCATTTTATTTAATTTATATAAATAAAAAGTGTTTCTGTTTTGTACAAAGTTTAATTACAAAATAAATGTCGTACATAGAATAAAGGAACATAAATTTTTATTTTAACACATAAAACAAAAGAAGCAATTTTTGTTCTTGATATTCAATAGCTGCGAAAAACAGGCTTTGACTCAAAGCTAAATCGCTTTAAGTTTCATCTCTGACTACATTTTGTGTACTATTTTAAAGGATTTTAATTAATGCGCCAAATAAATTTAATTAAAGTGTATTTTCAATGAAATATAATGTGGAATATTATGAATGCATTATTACTTTATTTTATAGCTCAGATTTAATTAAAATAATATTAATGTACAGCATGCAAAACACATTTATACCATTTGTAAATTAATATGATGGTCATAAATATAATTGAATTAAAATAATGTTAAAATGTTGGTTATAAATGTAAGAATGATTTCGTTTAAGTGAATAATTTGATTTTAATAAACAAGTTGATTGTAATTGATAATAACGTAGTAATTACTTTTAATAAATATTCATTAATTGAATATTAAAAGTTTATAAATTTAAATAATAAAATATATGATTTTCTGTAAATGTGATTAAGATGAAAAATTTGTAGTTATTCGAGTATTTAAAATTATTCAATTTTTAATGACAATATTTAAACAAGAATCTAATATTGTATTTGATACCATTCCGAATAAATTGCATAAATTTTACAACAAATTAAAGTGCAATAAATGAATTCTGATAAAGAATTTGTTTAATCTTCAAAAGAAAAACAATTTTAATAATGAAACATTTTAATAAGGAAATAACTTGAAATACAAAATTCCCTATTAGGAAACAAAAAAAAATTAATAATGAACTATTAGAATTTTTCACAAGATAATTAATCTTTTTTCCAAGTTATTTAAAATGTCAAGCAAATCGTACGTTATGTAATTGATAAAAATGAAAAATTAATTGTTTTTATTTATCAATATAAATTTGTTTTCGTAAACAACAGTAGTTTGTATGAAAGGACTCAGCTTAAATTTATAGTAGCCATTCTGTTTTTAAATAAATTTGTTTATATCACTCACATTCGTTGCTTTTTATTCTCCTGACTTCAATGGGATTTACTGCTCTTGTCATGTAGTTGAAAAAAAATGTTCGATTTTTAAATTTTTCAGAAAAGCAAAAAATATTTATCAATTAATTAGCAAAAATTTTATATAAATTTTAAAATATTATTTTCAATAAACTTATTGGTTTTTTAAGTAACTTTATTAACTAACTATTCTTGGTTGGTAAGGCAAAAATTATTTATAAACATTTTTCTTTTAAAACCAAAAAATTAATTTGAATTTTTTAATTTAACCAATAAATTGTTGTTATTTTGTGAAACGTCTAGTCAGAGTGTATAAAATGATCAACTTAAATAAATTTGTTTTCAAAATCTCGTGAATTTGTAGTAATTTTCTTTTCTTTTTACAAAGTTAAAACTCAGAGCTCAAAATAAAAAATATAAGAAGTTGTTTATAACAGATACTCAAATAAATTTGAAAACTGATGACTCTGTACAAATTTTGTCTGGAGACAAATTTGTTTAAATTTACCGATCTTTTTTCACCATTACAAATAATGAAGCACCGTATAACACTATCTTTTTTGTCAAATAATTTTTCTTTGACGATAACTTTGATATAATGTACCTTACAACGTTAAAGTATGACAAAGTTGCAGGACGTTAAAGCTGAAGAACAGATGACACAAGATTCTAACTTGAATGGCTTTCCATGAAAATTCCATCCAGTGTTGCTTCAAGTCACCCCAACGATTTTGGCAATTATTTCGAAGATTCCTGCTGGTCCACAGTGTCGTCATCTGTTTGGACAATACTTGGTAGATAATTTAGTTTTGTTAGTACAAAAATAATTTTCTTGTTATTTAAAACTAATTTCATTCTGATTATGAGGTTTTAATTGAAAACCAACAATAGACTCAATAATTTTGCTAAAACTTAAAAGCATGAAAAATGTTCTTAATTAAAATAGGTGATCAGAAGAAAAGAATAAAAAATACTTCTTTTTTGGGCAATCCTCTTTAGGTCTTTTAAAAATTTTACGATCCTACAAGCATTTACGAAATGAACGTTTGTGCTCCTGAGAAAGCGAACAGAGCAATTCATTCGTATCAACTTTTCAACTAGCTTTGCGTTGGGCGGGCCACACTATAAGTGCAGCTTTTTTAGCCAAAGTAAGTGTGCATTTAGAGGCGAGATTTCTTACAGCAATAATTTCCCGAAAAATTTCCAGACAAAAAAAATAGTCACAAAAAATGTTTGCAGAACAAATAGTTACATTGTATTAACCCTTTTTATTAGGTGTTGATTCATCAGGAGATAAAATTTGCCTGCTAACAAATTGATTTTCAATAAATGCTAAGCGAAGAGACAGACAAAATGAATAAACGTTTTTCTGCCAGCTTGTTTTTTTGTGCCTCCTCTCCTGGCCAACAAGCGACGTTAGGCAAATTGAAAAAGCATTTTTCTACGTGCAGTTTTAAATAAAACTGTTGACATATAATGTTTTTCAAATTGTTTTGTCTCTGAGTTGTTTTATTATCACTTGTTCGTTACAATATGTTGCCTCATGTTTTTTTAAGTGTAATCTCATTTTGATTCGAATTAACAAATAAATAATTACATCAAATTTAATTAACGTTTTAGTGTGAATTCTAACTTCTGCTCCTTTATATGCAGTTAAATTTAATTTATAATTAAAACCGCTGATTGAATATATCAATTTTTATAAATATTAAAATAGCGTTTGTAAAATAATTGTACAAATGAAAATTTACTTTGATCGAATGTTACAACTTTGTTTGTGTTCACTTTAGTTTAATTCAACTTGTTTGTTGTATTTTATTCATTTATTTCTATTTAAATATATGTTTAATTTTGTAAAATAAAAGCTAAACTCTACAAACAGTATTCCATTACAATATTCACAAATTATATTTTATTTCTATTTGCATATGGTTCTGGAGTATGTTTGCATGCAAGATCTGTCAGATGGTGTATCATTGCCAAAATATAGTGTATCTTTATATGGAAGCGTGTAGATATACACATGTAAATATTACAGCTAGTGACAACGAAACGTTACACCGGGCCCCAAGTTATCGGACAAATTATTTGAATTTCTCTGGCAAATCGTTGCAGCGTATCTATTCATTAAGTAGATACTAAACGAGATTTCCATCAGTAATTTCCAGGGCAAACCGCTCTGGCGCGACGTTTCCTGGCGTCATTTGCATATTATACTGTGATGCTGCACCCTGTATCGTATTTTCCGATCCAATTGCGCGAGTCCGAAATGTCACCGGACAGATGACATATTACTGTCTACTTTGATACTGAAACCGGAAGATGTTACACTTTGAAGTTGACAGAGTACTAATCATTTATTGTGAATCAAATTCTACACTAGAGGAAGAAAACGGGCCAAAAAGACGTGTCGCCAAGGATTATGTCAACTGAATTTAATTAAGAATTTTAGATCTACAATTTTTTTATGTTTCACTTATTTTATGTATATTGTTTTATAATATCAGTATCAATTTTTGAATTTTATTCATGAAATTTATTTGATATTAAAACTAATAAAGTTTTAATTTATTCATGTGTACGATGTTTGGCAAGTACAAGTTATAATTGACATAAATAAATTATTTTATTATAAATTGATCTTGACTTTTGGTATGATTTCACATCTTTTTTGAACATAATTGTAATATTTTCTTAAAATATAATGTTTTGATAATCAAGGCCCGTGCTAACGGATTATTAAAAGAAATGATTAAATAAAATGTAAATATAAGATATAAAAATGTAAAACGGAGCGCGGGACTATTTTTTTCTGGAATTTTAGCGTTTGATATCTTTCATCTTTTTCTATTTGTATCATTTAACATGTAACATGACAAAGACACAACTATGCTTCAGCCATTCTCATCATTTCATGCGTTCACAAATCTTTTTTTTTCTCTGCATCATGTTAACCGAGTATATTTGTTTTTGTCATTATATACTTATGATGACATAAAAACTTTTTATAAAATAACAAAATATATAATTATATTATCATCACCCCCCATTATAATTTTTATTTAATACAAAAATCCAATAAAAACATTCAGTTCCAAGACATTGTATTTTATAAAAATATTACAATTATGTTCAGAAAAGATGTAAAATCATATCAGAAGCCAAAATCAATTTATAATAAAAATTATTTATCTCACAAAAATTACCTTCAAAAGGTAAAAAAACAAACGAGCCAAGTTGAGATGCATGCACTTATACCTGAAACGTTGGAATCTGAGAAAACAAATATCCAAAAAAAAATCAAATCATCAAAACATTATGTTTTATGAAAATATTACGATTATGTTTCAAAAAGATGTGAAATCATACCAGGAACCAAGATCAATTTATAATACAAAAAAATTGTTTTTTCATTTTTAACTTGTACTTGCCAAACATCGTACTCATGAAAATATTAAAATTTTATTAGTTTTAAATATTAAATACATTTCATAAATAAAATTTATACTGATCCTTTAAAACCGTATATAGAAAATATGTGAAACGTAAAAAAATTCTACAACTAAAATTCTTTATTACTTCCATTTGACATAAACCTTGGCGACAAG